>CAUYLG010026016.1:0-52322 GCA_963573385.1 Cacajao melanocephalus | reverse complement strand
GGTTTTGATTTGCATTTCTTTAATGACCAGTGATGATGAGTATTCTTTCATATGTTTCTTGGCCTCATATATGTCTTTTTTTGTAAAGTGTCTGTTCATATCCTTTGCCCACTTTTGAATGGGTTTGTTTGTTTTTTTCTTGTAAATCTTTTTAGTTCTTTGTAGATTCTGGATATCAGCCCTTTGTAATCGGTAGATTGCAAAATTTTTTTCCCATTCTGTTGGTTGCCGGTTCACTCTAATGATTGTTTCTTTTGCTGTACAGAAACTCTGGAGTTTAATTAGGTCCCATTTGTCTATTTTGGCTTTTGTTGCCAATGCTTTTGGTGTTTTAGTCATGAAGTCCTTGCCTATGCCTATGTCCTGAATGGTTTTGCCTAGGTTTTCTTCTAGAGTTTTTATGGTGTTAGTTCTTATGTTTAGATCTTTAATCCATCTGGAGTTAATTTTGGTATAAGGTGTCAGGAAAGGGTCCAGTTTCTGCTTTCTGCACATTGCTAGCCAGTTTTCCCAACACCATTTATTAAACAGGGAATCCTTTCCCCGTTGCTTGTTTTCTCAGGTTTGTCAAAGATCAGATGATTGTAGAAGTGTGGTGTTCCTTCTGAGGCCTCTGTTCTGTTCCATTGGTCTATATCTCTGTTTTGGTATGAGTACCATGCTGTTTTGATTACTGTAGCCTTGTAGTATAGTTTGAAGTCAGGCAGCATGATGTCTCCAGATCTGTTCTTTTTGCTTAGGATTGTCTTGGCTATGAGGGCTCTCTTTTGGTTCCATATGAAGTTTGAAGCGGTTTTTTCCAGTTCTATGAAGAAGGTCATTGGAAGCTTCATGGGGATAGTGTTGAATCTATAAATTACTTTGGGCAGTATGGCCATTTTCACAATATTGATTCTTCCAAACCATAAGCATGCAATGTTTTTCCATCTGTTTGTATCCTCTCTTATTTCATTGAGCAGTGGTTTGTAGTTCTCCTTGAAGAGGTCCTATACATCCATTATTATTGTATTCCTAGGTATTTTATTCTCTTTGTAGTTATTGTGAATGGGAGTTCACTTTTGATTTGGCTGTTTGTCTGTTATTGGTGTATAGAAATGCTTGTGATTTCTGCTCATTGATTTTGTATCCTGAGACTTTGCTGATTTTGCTTATCACTTTCAGGAGATTTTGTGTTGAAATGATGGGGTCTTCTAAATATGCAATTATGTCATCTGCAAATACAGACAATTTGGCTTCCTCTTTTCCTAATTGAATACCCTTTATTTCTTTTTCTTGCCTTATTGCTCTGGCTGGAACTTCCAATACTATATTGAATAGGAGTGGTGAGGGAGGGCATCCTTGTCTAGTGCCAGATTTCAAAGGGAATGCTTCCAGTTTTTGCCCATTCAGTATGATATTGGCTGTGGGTTTGTCATAAATAGCTTTTATTATTTTGTGTTATGTTCCATCGATACCTAGTTTATTGAGGGTTTTTAGCATAAAGCGCTATTATATTTTGTCGAAGGCCTTCTCTGCATCTATAATCACGTGGTTTTTGTCTTTCGTTCTGTTTATGTGATGGATTACATTTATAGACTTGTGATGTTGAACTAGTCTTGCATCCCCAGTGTGAAGTCTACTTGATCATGATGAATAAGCTTTTCGATTTGCGGTTGCATTCTGTTTGCCAGTATTTTATTGAAGAATTTTGCGTTGATGTTCATCATGGATACTGGACTGAAGTTTTCTTTTTTAGTTGTGTCTCTGCCTGGTTTTGGTATTAGGATGATGTTGGTCTCATAAAATGAGTTGGGGAGGATTCCCTCTTTTTACAATGTTTGGAATAGTTTCAGAAGGAATGGTACTAGCTCCTCTTTGTACATCTGGTAGAATTTGGCTGTAAACCCGTCCGGACCTGGGCTTTTTTTAGTTGGTAGGCTATTAATTGCTGCCTCAACTTTAGCCCTTGCTATTAGTCTATTCAGGGTTTCAACTTCTTACTGGATTAGTCTTGGGAGAGTGCAAATGTCCAGGAATTTAGCCATTTCTTCCAGATTTACTGGTTTGTGTGCATAGATATGTCTGATGGGAGTTTGTATTTCTGTGGAATTGGTAGTGATGTCCCCTTTATCATTTTTTATTGCACCTATTTGATTTTTCTCTCTTTTCTCTTTTATTAGTCTGGCTAGCAGTCTCTGCATATATACCCTGGAACCTAAACCACAATATAAAAAAAAAAGAAACAGGTCCAAAATAGGCAATTTCAGCATATTGTGATTGAGAAAACCCTTGGCTAAGGATGCAATAGGGGCATAAAATGGTCTGAAGAAGGTGACATTGTTAATGTTTTTCTCTGTCAGCATTTTTTAAATGGCCTTTTGTAGAGTATAGACCACTAATTACAGAAAATACAGTAATAAGAGTCATTGAGGTGACTCAAATTTGTTTAGCAAGGTCTATATAAGTTAAATGACATAATAATATGTTAAAACTTATATATTAAGAATATTAATAATTAAGTGCTGAATATGTTATTGATTAATTGATTATTAATTTGTATATAAGCTACTATATATCATTTCTATAGTATTAATTTACATTTAGATAAATTGATTATCTCAGATTAATTCATAGGTTGATTATCTGAATATATGTAATGTAGTTATTATTTGAATGTATATAAATGTAGTTCATTATATTTTTGTCAAAATATTAACATAATTAATAGTAATTAACATGAATATATTAAGTATTATAAAATTAATATATTTTATATATTAAATTATTAAATAATTGATAGATTTTATATATTTAAATAATTAAATTTTATACATTATTATAAGTTAATAAATTTTAAATATTACAATTAATTTCACTTTCATTTTAACTGCTTTTATAGTGGCTACTAGAAAATTTGAAATTACATATGTGGCTGACACTTTATTTCTATTTGTTAGCACTGGTCTTGATTCACTGAGTAGATGGTTGGCTTCCGGGTTCCTTACTTTTTAACATGCCAGAATGAACAAGATTCTCCCAGGTCCCTGAGTGAGACTATTGAGGAGAAAATGTTGGATTCATTGAGATCAGCATACAATGTCTTTCCAACTGCCTCAACTTCTTCTTGGTAACCTAGTGAGTACTTCTTATGCAGGGGATTTAGATAAAACTTTCTTAGACTTTCTGTGTGAGCTGTTGGCAAGTACACGAATTTATGTGTTTCTTCATTCTTTTTGTGAAAAAATGGTACAATTTTTACCCACTCTATAAAGTGTGTTCTCTGTTTTTCAGCCCCTGTGGTGTTCATTTATCATTCAACACAAGTTAAGTACTGCTACTGCTTATTATTATGATAATTAACATTTTATAATAGTTTTGGTTTTACCTGTAAGAAAACTCAGTCTAGTCTTGAATTTCTTCATACCCCAACCCATGAAGCAAATCTTACTCACTTAAAACTCTCAATGAGTGTCTTTTATCTTTGCTGTTGCCATTTCATTACCTGGGACATTTTTGCCTTGAATTGTGTATGAAATTCTACTTTAAAACAGATTCCTGGTTTATATACTCATATTGATGGTCTTAATTTTATTCCTTGGAAACAGTTCTGTGTTCTGTTTCCTCTGCCCCAACCCACACTATACAGTACCATCATTCCATTCTTGAGAGTCAGAATTCAGCACACCCCGCTGTATTTTTTCACTGATATAAAAAATACCTGAGGCTGGGTAACTTATAAAGAAAAGAGTTGTAATTGGCTCATGGTTCTGCAGACTGTGCAGGAAGCATGATGCTGGCATCTGCTTCTGGGGAGGTCTCAGCAAGCTTCCAGTCATGGCAGAAGATGAAAGGGGAGCAGGTACATGACTTAGGGGTGAAAGCAAGATCTGGAGCAATTGTGAAGGTGCCACACAGTTTTAAATGACCAGATCTTACAAGAACTCACTCACTATTGCTAGGACAGTCCCAAGAGGGATGGTGCTAAACCATTCATGAGAAGTCATGATCCGATCACCCTCTGACCAGACCCCACCTCCAACATTGGGAATAACATTTCAACATGAGACTTGGGCAGGACAGATAC
Source organism: Cacajao melanocephalus (assembly GCA_963573385.1). Lineage (NCBI taxonomy): Eukaryota > Metazoa > Chordata > Mammalia > Primates > Pitheciidae > Cacajao > Cacajao melanocephalus. The sequence continues at coordinate 48,259 of CAUYLG010026016.1, read as the reverse complement.
CCAAACTCCATCACGCATGCAGCCAAACACCCTCGCTGGTCAATCTCCTTAGAGTGGGCACAAAGCTCTGAAACGTTTTTCTGGTCTGATGATTTTGAATTATCCCTTGACCGAGAATAGTCAAGCCATACTACTCATTTTTAAAGTGGCTGATGACATCTACATTTTCTAAGGCAAAGTGTTCTAGTTAATGATTTGCCACTTCTGCTGGGTGTGCACACTTAATTGAGGCTCCATGTGAGTCTGATGCTGATTAGAAGTCCAAAAGTCACTAGAAATATGACCTGGCTTAATTTTGTTTTCTTCATTACAAAGAAAAACTAAATAGCTTCCTTCGTTGGCTAACAAAATGGAGAATGTATGTGGGCAATAGGCCTGGGAAATGTAAGATATGATCTGTCTTTTGGGTTTTATTCTTATTCTGATCCCCAGACTTCTCACTAAGGAGAGGGGAGTCCATGCATTAGCTTTGGAAGGCAACATGATTCTGTGGCAAAAGCATGGATTTTAGAGTCTGATACACTTTAAATCCCAGCTCCATCACACACACTTGTGTGTCAGCTCAACATCATGCATGTGCAGTAGCACAAGGCCCCATCAAAACAGGCACTGCTCCTGTGGTTTAATGCCCTGCAGTTGTTACTTTTGAGATTCTTCATAATTTTACTTTTGAATTTATAATTCATAAGTGAAGCCCAATGGGATGCTGGAGCAAGCCCTGGATTGCTGGCCTTCTCACCTCCTGCCACTTCCACCTCTCCAGGGAATCACTTTGTGGCTCCCCTGCTCCTACTCAGTCACGGCTGCTGCTGCTGCCCCTGCAGAGTCTGGATGCAGGCCTGGGAGGGATCGCGGTTGGCACAAGCTCCCAGGGAATGTGACATTAAATATCAAACAAAAGCACACCATGCAGGTCAAGAGGGAGAACACAGAAGAAAAGAAATAGCTTTTTTTTTTTTTTTTTTTAAATTTTTACATTAAGCAGCTTCATTTTGATTTTGTCCTGGGCATCACAAATTTTGTAACTAGCCCTAGTTGTATGACCCTAGAAAAGTTCCTTAGCCATTCTGATTTTTTGTGTATCCATCAGAGTAAGGTTCAATCAGAAAAGCACTCTAAGATATGCATGTGTATGTTTATAAATATATAAATATTTGTATGCATGTGTACATATGTATATATGTAAGTCCATTGCATACAGAGATAACATAAGATTTTGGAGATGGTTTGATTGCTTCCAACAACAGTAGTGTAGCTTTACCAGCACAGGGGCAGAGTGGCTGTCAGAATTCCAAGGTTGCTGAACCTGTCACTGTAGAAGAAGGTAGAAGTGGATCACTGGGCAGATGTCCCCTCATTAAGGGAGCACAGCTACTGCCATGCTTTGACCCAGCAGGGGTGGACTGGTGACTGCATTCACTGACTTTTCTCCTCTGATTCTCTCATCTCATACTGATGCCTTCTTCTGATAGGAAAGGACCAGAAGCCCCACTGCAGGGACTACAGTTGATGTGCCGCCCCTCGCCACCCCCCCTCCGGAGGCCAGCCTTCCAGGGATGGAGCCGGGTGAGGAGGTTGGCTAGCAGATCTGTAGGGCAAAGGAAGAATGCCCAGCTCACTTTTATCAGGGTTGCTTTGAAGATTACATGAAGTGAAATATGTAAAACCCTTTATCACTGGAAAGACAGAGGCATCTATTATTACTATTAAGGTTATTCATGTCTCTGGAGAAACTGGAGCAAGTTTGAGTGCAGGTAGTGGGATTGGGAAAGTAAGGAAAGTCGTGCAGCATTCCTGATTCCGTCACCGCACCATGCTCAGAACTGGTGATGTCATGTTAAGGTACAAAATAAAATTCCAGTGGCATAGCCTCAAAATCAGGAATACAGAGATGGGGGTGTTGCAACACCTGGGTTCTAATCCTGGCTCTGACATGTTTCTGCAGAACGATCACACAAGTCACTTACCTCGGCTCCTCCTCTCCTTACTCATCTTGGAGAAGGGAGGGATAATTATAGGCTGCTTGTGAGGATCAGCAAGATATCTAGAACCTGCTCTGATATAAACCGCAGCTTTCATACACGAGTCTCTTCCTGGGCCAAGCATGGAAATCTAGGTTGGTGAGACTCTGAAACCATTGGTTGTCCCTAAACATTGACTTCATTTCTGGAGCTACTTTTTAAGTGCTGCTGAAAACACAAGTAATTGGAGACTGTGAAGTCTTTTAGCTCCAGGACCTGAAGGGTAGTGACCCCCAACAGGTAGAATGAAATGACATCGTTTCTCTCCATGCTTGAATGTTTCTATGGCACCGGTTGCTTGTAATGGGTGAAGAAAAAATTGAACTTGTTTCTCTTGAGGCACTCATATGAAAGTTGACTGTAAGAAAGAGAAATTGAAATGTGAACCATCTTATTTAGTTCCAGTTAAAGAGAGATGTGTTTAAAGTACTCTGATGTGTGGCCTTAAAAATGGAGGGGCTGCCTTTTAAGGCAGAAGCACATGAGCACATAGAAATAAAAATCAAAGCAAGTATCATATTTAATTTTCTTACTGGCTAGATTCATTTCATGTCAGCAAGGGATGGCAAAGGAGAGGGATTGGGAATGCATTATGTTTTTATTTGGGTCATTTTCTTGTGCTTCAGGGAAATTTCTCTTGGCAGCGTGCACATGCATGGAGGGGGTACGGCAAGAGGAAGGAAGGTTCAGTCATCCTCGCTGGCCCCATGTGCTCACTCTCTTCTGCATCAGTGCCATATGACCCAGGAGGGAATCTGTGGCATGTGGTGACTCTCCACATGGAGAGTCACTCACCACTCTCAGCTCCATCTGCAGGTACTTCACGTGTTCATTTGAGAAGAGGCAGCTGACTTAAAGCCTCATTTCTAAGCAGACCATTAGAAAACATGTCTGTATAGCCAGGTGCGGTGGCTCACTCCTGTAATCCCAGCACTTCGGGAGGCCGAGGCAGGCAGATCACAAGGTCAGGAGTTCGAGACCAGCCTGGCCAATATGGTGAAACCCTGTCTCTACTAAAAACACAAAAATTAGCCAGGTGTGGTGTTGTGCACCTGTAGTCCCAGCTACTCGGGAGGCTGAGGCAGAAGAATCGCTTGACCACGGGAGGTGGATGTTGCAGTGAGCTGAGATCGTGCCACTGCACTCCAGCCTAGGCGACAGAACGAAACTCTGTCTCAAAAATCCAAATAAATAAATAAAAAAGAAAACATATTCATATAAACAGGAAGAGAGAGGGCGAGGAGGGCATACCACTATCCTGCTCGGAGCCAGCTGGATTCACCCATGCACTTTGTAGTCACTCACCATAAACAAAGGCAGCCCCAAAGGCTCTGAAAGCTGGAGGGGCAGTGAGAGATCCTGTCCTGGAAAGCCTCCATTTCACACACAGGGAGACAGCCATGAAGTGAATGGGGTGATGCGGGACTGGAAGGGAAGAGCAAGGATCAAAGGAAAGCATTTTACCTCCTTTAGAAACCATCATACCCCTAAACCTAAAACTTAGGGACCACCGCTGCCTTCGTCCGTTTTGTCACCTAATGCTCTACTCTTCCACTCTTAGTATCTTTTGCACCATTTTATTCTTGCCCTGTCTATTGCCACTGCCTTAGCTTCTGGCTGCCCTCATTTTTCACTTAAATGACTGCAAGTCTTCACCCTCAGCTTTCTAAAATGTGGGTCCAGAGACTTTACTGTTCTCATTATATTTCCTCAACATTCCCACACCATTCTCAAGACAAATCCCAAGTGTGTGAACACAGGACAAAGGGCCCTCTCCATGATTTAACTTGGTTTTTAAGACTCCAGCCACACCACATTACATATTTGCCAGGCACGGTTCTAAGTTCTTTAGAAATGTAAGATCATTTACTCCTCAAATAACCTTGGGTGATATGTATTATTATTGCCTCTACTCTACAGATGAGAAAACTGAGGCACAGAGAGGTTAAGTGACTTTCCAAAGGTCACACAGCACTTCCACCAGACATCTGCTGACAGAGTCTGTGCTCTGAGCCCCTGGGACCTGCTGGTATGTAGTGCTCTGTGGGAGACAGACCCTTCCTCACCTCTGGCACTGTACACAAGCTGTGTCCTCACTTTAAAGCAACCTTTGCTCCTTTCTTTGCCTGAATATATTCTGTTTATTTTTTCAGATTCACCTCAAGTACCACACTGTGCCTTCCCTAAAACAAGACCCTGTCTGACTTGGTTTCTGTGACACATTATAGTGGACTGAAATTCCTGATTAATCTGTCTGTGTTTCCCCAGACAACCTGTGTGTTCCTCAAGGTCAGGGACAGTTTCTACCTTTATCTCACTTGCATCTGAACCAGGGAGACACAGGGTGAAGGATGATGCAAGTGGTCTTTCAATTCCTGGCTCTGACTGTTGCAGATCGGATGAGTTACTTATCTCTAAGATGCTTTTTATAATAGAGGTAAAGAGTTCTTTCTGCAGCACAGCTATCGCGAAAGGCAAGTTAAATAATATATCCCTGGCCTGGCACATAATAGATGCACCACAAAACCTCCTCTTTGAGTCAGTCCAGTGTCCCTATTATCCATCCTCCACTACACTCATTTTTTTCTAGGCTTGTTTCTCCATCTGAACTCATGCTTTCTATCAAGGATGATCTCCCCACTTCTCCCGTCATAATTATAAAAATTATCTCAAATTCCACTTGTCCATGAAGCCTTCCTTAATACTGTGTAGCTCACTTTGGTCTCTCCCTGTTTCCTAAAACATAGTATCACCACTTTCTGGAGTGGTCCCCAGCATGCCTGCTGCCCCCCTGCCTGAAAATTTTGACTGTGGATTTATTTCTCTTATATCCTCAATGAGATTGTATCCTCTCAAGTGGTCAAGGCTATAATTTTTAGTTCTTTACCGTATTTACGACTCTAGAAGAATGACACGTGTTCAGCAGATAGTAAATACTTGCAGAGCTAAAGTGAATTGAAGTGAATTCCTTTCCCAGGTACTTTGCTGCCTCCTAGTGTTGTGGTGAGGCTCCAGGCTGGGAGACGTTTCCTCTGAGCTCCAGCTCAGCCAGCACCCTCTTGACTGGCGAACAGAGTTGCAGACAATAGACCTGAGACAGCTGGCTGCAGCTTGACACAGCTTAGAGGATGCTACTATATCAGAGGTCTCTCTTGTCCATTGGGTCCCTTGTGGTGGACACCTTTGCTTTACCCTTGAACTGAGTATCAGTAGGGTATCTGTGCAGGGCTTTTAAGACTTCTTTCCTCCCTCAAATACCTCCCCTCTTCCCAGTTACTGACTTGGTTATTGTTTGGAGTTTTAAATGCACTCTGATCTTAAGGCTACATTGCAGTTCATGTTAACCTTCAAACACTCTTGAGAAAAATAAAGCATATTTTTTCCATTTATCCAGATTGTAATTGAATTTCTGATCCTGCCACGAGAGAAGTATGCAAGATACCTGCTCTATGAAAAAGTAAAATGGGGCCACATTAATGAGACATAAATCATAAGAAACGGGGAGCCTTGTGTATGTCACAGATTAACCAGAAGTTGTTTTGGCTAGGTACCTGCAGCGATAACATTGTGTAGTGGAAAGAACATGGGTTTTGGTGTAAACACTGAATTCAAATCCCAGCTTTTTCAGCTGTTAGCTCTGTGATGTGTTACATCTCTCAGATCCTCAGTTTCATCACCAGCACAGTGGGGCAGTGATGCATAGCCCAGAGGGTGTCATGAGGTTTGGATGAGATGATATGTGCAAAGGCAATTAATAAGGTATTAAGTGGTTTGTATTTTTGAAATGCAGAGTGTAGTTTTGCATTGATTCCCATTACAAGTTTGCTTCTGTATTTTTCTGCCATCTAGTCCATTCACAAAACTTCATCCCTTAGGGGAAAGAGATGGTATCTTTAACCTCTGAATTAGCACAGTGCCTGGCACTTAGGTGTTTAGTAACAATTATGGAGTAAAATGCAATGCCTACGGCTAAAGATGCTGAAACTTTGTGACTTTCCATTATACATTCTTTCTTTTTTCTTTTCTTTCTTTCTTTTTTTTTTTTTTTTTTGAGACAGAGTCTCCTTTTGTTGTCCAGTCTAGAGTGCTGTGGCACGATCTTGGCTCTCCACATCCTGGGTTCAAGCAATTATGCCTCAGCCTCCCAAGCAGCTAGGATTATAAGTGCCTGCCACCATACCTGGCTAATTTTTGTGTTTTTAGTAGAGTCAGGGTTTCTCCAGGTTGGCTAGACTCGTCTCAAACTCTTGACCTCAGGTGATCCACCCGCCTCGGCCTCCCAAAGTGCTGGGATTACAGGTGTGAGCTGCTGTGCCTGGCCCATTATACATTCTTTCTATTCTCAGCTTTTATCTTTAATGTTTTAGAGTCAGAGTCTAATGACTCCCGCATCAACACCCCAATTAAATAGACTTTTTCCCGTTTATCAACTTTCCTTTAATTTCCTCATTCAAAGCATGATTCAATCGTCCTCTCCTCTTGCTACTTAAACCTCTCACCAGGTCTCAGTCAATGCTCCCAGATGCAGCTTTCATAGCGTGTGATGTTGTTTAATTTCACTTGTCTTATCTATAATCACATCAAGCCATTTATTTGTTAATAGGCTATTTGGTGGCTTCACAGTTGGAATTACTGTACATCACATTTCATTTCCACAAGGACATCCTTTATGCCAGTCTGCCTCGTCTTTTTCTCTTGCCAAGCTGGGCCAGCTTCTCCCGATGTACCTCCCAAATCAGCTGTTCAATTTCCCCCTGCTGCTGTCACTGATAATTTCCAGGTTAAATCTTATAAGTGAAAATTGGATCCACAGCTGGAGTTGAAACGCAGCTCCTTGGAGTTATTACCACAGTCTGTTCTCGGGTAGGTGGGAAAGTTGAAGATGATAGATTTCCAGTGCCTGGGAATAACAATGCTATCCCTCTAACCACAACTAAGGTGGGATTACTTTTCCCTGGAGAGAGCAATATTTTTACCTTTTCACTCTGAGTTTATATCAGGGGGATTCAAGAGAGGTGAGTGGTTTTTCAGTAGTTTTCTGTCATTTTATGAGAGATGAGTTAAAGAGATAATGTAGGCTGGACAGCATGTAAGTTATAAATGATTGAGCAGCCTTTTAGACTATCAGCTATCTCAAATAGAGGGTTTCTTTATTTTTTTTTCCATGGTAAAATGTTTTATTTATTTGATTCAAACAGTAGAAGTATCAGAGGATCAAATAAATAGGTTTGTTCAATCAAAAAATATATACTTTAGAATTTTATAGGTTTAAAACCTATGCCATAACCTTTGATTTATTCAGCAATAATTAATTCAACAACTATTTACTGAGCAGCTTGCACTATTCCAGGATTGGAAATATCAGCGCAATAGAACTCACAAGATTCTGTCTTTGGGAAGCTGGGCTTCTAGTGGATAATACTGGTAATAACAAGACAACAGATACATAAGATGATTTCCAATGTACTAGGAAGAAAAGAAAAATAGGAAAATGTGAGACCATCTTGGGTTACACTGTCAGGAACAACTTCCCATAGGAGACTTGATGTTAGTGAATCCACAATTGCTAAAGGAGATTTGAGTAATTTCATGGATTCTGAAAGGGATCTGCATTGATCTATATCTTATTTCTTTTCTCTCCATCCCATGCTTTCCTCTCTGACCCACCCCAACCCCCAGAACCATCCTGAGGTCAGAAATCTCAAGAACCTTAAAAGGCTTTATCCTTAAGATGTCAGCAGCAGCCACTGAGAACTGAACAGAAGGCGCCGGCACTCGACCCAGGTGCACAAGGTCCCAAGAGCTGAGCTCTGGGCTGTGAGGAGCTCTGGGTTCTGGTCTTTCCCCATCACTGGGGCTGTGTTACTTTGGGCAGGTCTCGTCCCCTTTCTGGGCCTTAACCTTCATTTTCATTTGTGGAGTCAGTTTGATCAGATGATATATGAAATTTCAGAATTGTATAGAAGGTAACCTACCTGATACCTTAAATAAACAGTCCACGTGGAAGGAAAAGATAGAAATACTTGACATGAAGTTGTGAGGGATCAAAATGAGGCTCTCATTGCCACCCTAGACCCCTCAGTTTTGTCACACTGAATCTGACCCAGAAGGTACATACATGTAGGGACAGCCTCTTATAGAGAACACACTATCTAATAAGTGGAGACATGGCATGCCCTCAAAACAGCTTCCTTATTGCCCATTCCAGGCTTTAACATCGGCCCCTTCCAATTACTTTGACTCTTCAAAGGTTTTCAATGCACCTTATGGGTTATACATCTTCTGCCCCCTTGGATACAACAGCATTCATGGACATTTGCTTTTCTGATTCATCCCTTTGCTACCACCCTCAACTCAAAGCATTGCAGGTAGGAAAATGGACTCAAAGATATACATCTTAATAAAGAGGAGAGGTGAGGAGCCAGGGGCACAAGCAGTATCCATGGGCTGCTGCTCCTAGCCAGTGAGTGAGCACTGATGGACCTGAGCTTTGAGGCTGGCAGAATGCTGAAAAAGAAAAGAAGTGCCAAAGTCAATTTAGGCCATTGTATCCTATTTCCTGGGATTGGTCCTGGGTACTGAACAGAGACTCTCAGCCAACCCGTACCTCACTCAGAGCACAGTATAGAGTGTAGACACTGTCGTGCACACACTCAGAATACAGCAGCAATGTGTTTCTGTGTGCAGCCCTGGACTGTGTGAAGTGGCTCCTCCTGGACATGTCAGCTCTCCTTGCTTGTGGCAGGACATCAAAATTCATCAGACTGAAAGTGTCTACTGAGATGCCAAGCACTGTTTTGAACAACAGGGACTCAGCAATGAACAAGACCAGCACCAATCTCCACCTTTAAGGGTCTTAGGTCATAGTGGGGAAGACAGGAAAAAAAAAAAGGCACATAAAGAAAAGCAAATCAATATATTTCAGTTACTGATGAAGAATGTAATGTGGATAAGAAATAACTGTATGGGTATTTGTGTTGCTTTAGACTGCATGATTGGGGAAGGTCTCTCTGAGGGATACATATTCGAGTCCATTCATTTGACAGAGGTAACTAAGTACCTTCTATGCTACAGGCCCTTTTCTAGAGAGAAAAGATGCACTAATGAGTAAATCAAACAGCCCCATACTCAGGGAGCCTTCTTTCAGCAAGAAGAGACAAAGAAGAGAAATATTTAAAGTGTAATTTTTATACAATAGGTACAATAAACTTTATAAATGTTTAATGATATATAATTGATATATAGGTACAGTAATCATTCTTATTGCTTTATTGAGCAGTGAACATCATATACAAGTGTAGCTGTAACCCAAATGCTAAGAGGGTGGAGCCACGTAAAGATTTGGATAAAGCATATCTCAAGAAGGGATGAGACAGCAGTAAGCATGGTATCCTCAAGGCACAAGTAACATCCTATGTGATGGAACACTTGGAGAGATATGAGGTGGGAGAGAGAGACTGGGGCCAGACCATCATGTCTGGGTTTCATCCAAGTTTCAAGGGAAAAAAGTTTTAAGGAGAGGGCAGAAGGGAGTGGAGAGATCTGATTTAAGATTTAGAAGATTCTCTCTGGCAGCTGGTGAAGCATCAATTTAGGGACAGGAAAGACAGCAGGGAGATGGGGTAGGGAGCTGTTGCAGAGGTCTAGAAGGGAGAGAGTGGTGGCTTGAACTAGGGCTGTAGTAGGAAAAAATGGTGAAACATAGATGATACATAGATATATAGAAATATAGGCAAATAATATATAATAGATGAATAGATAGAAAATAGATAGATGCAGATAGGTAGATAGATAGATGTAGAGACAGCATAACTACTGAATTGGTTGTAAGATGGGAAGGGAAAAGAGAAATTAAGGTTTTTCCCTAGGTTTGGCCTGAAGAAGTGATGAATGTTGGGGACATTTTTAGGGAGAAAAACGGCTTTGTGGGTGGTGAAGAGGCAATTTGGAGGAGACAAGTATATAAATAGCTTAGTGTCAGCCTTTTACAGTTAGACTTTATACAGTATGCAAATGAGAATGTGAAGTAAATAGATATGAGACTACAGTTTTGAGGAGTGGGGCTGGTATTTGGGAGGCATTAGTGATGAAATGGCATTTAAGCTTGGGAGAGGATGAGATCAACAAAAGAAAGTGGGTACATAGAGAAGAGGTTTGAAGACTGAATTCTGAGACATTTTCGGATTTGGAGGTCTAATAGATGATGGAGTTCCAGCACAGGAGGGCAAGAGAGAGTGGTTTTTGAGAGAGGAGGAAGACAGTATAACGTAGTAAAATCCTAGATTCATGGGAAATGTTGCTGAAAAGGTAAAATGACAGAGAATTAAACATTTTTCTTGAGAAGAGATACAGTTATTGATGACTTTTAAAGAGTATTGTGGAGGGCTAAAACTGACTGGAGTGGGGTGAGAAAAAATAGAAATTAGGGAATGTCAACAGATAGCAAACACAGGTTTTTTGTTTTTTGTTTTTAAAGAATTTTTCTTAGAAGTAGAGAAAATAGCTATTTATTGGCTCTCCACTTGGAGTTCTAATTCTAGAACGTTCTAATTCTAGAATATGTAATCATAAAAAGGTGAGAAAAATGTGGATAAATCTGGTGGCTTCCTTTTTCTCTCTGGTACTGCTCCCTAGGTTGGTCTTCAATGAACTTTTGCAGCAATGCGAGTGGGGAAGGCGCTTTATGAGGCTGACAGGTTGTAGGTCTCATGGTTGATCTTTTACTCACAGGTAGTGAGCAAGCCATTTGCTCTCAGGGAATATGTGGCTTTCTCAACAGCCCCAGATTCTCCATCCTTCTCTGCAGCCTATAGAGTAGGAGGTAGGTGGAGCATATTAGAAACAAGGCACTTAATAAAATGTAATAATTGTGACTTGGGACAAAGAAGAGGCACATTGAAAGAGAAGTGGAAACCAACACAGACATCTTTCCATGTAAATGGCTTCAGAGAGGTACAGACCCAGAGTGGATTTGTTCACACGAGTCACACCTCTCCTCTTAGTTAATAAGTCAGTAAGCCAGCAATGAGGGTCTCATTTGTACCGTCAGTTATTAACCATAGGTACTCATGTCATGTGTTTTTGCCTGAGAAGGGGTCCAGGGATTGGAGACTAGTGTTTAGTCTTCAGTGGGTTGAAACTGATCAACTGTAGAAACAAATGTTATAGGTACATCAGCTGTGCCTTGTTTCTAGAGGTTCCGCTCATGACTAGCTGTAACAATGAAAGGAAAAAGTGTGGGTAATTTTCAAGTAATTGATATATTTGGGGCTCATGAGGGCCACAATCATGATAATCACCTAATTTGATCCTTATCTCAGAGCCAAATCTTCTCACAGAGTTGTTCACATGGGATGCATTTTTGATCTTGATTATGAAGTCTTGAATTCTCTTTCCAAATGTTCATTCTTCTCCCTCTGCACATCCCTCAGCACGAGAATTTATCATCAGGCATGAAACATCTTTCTGAGCAATCGCTTCCATACTCCAGGTGGAGAATTAAAAACGGTGGGAGCATGCGTGGAAGTAAAACATTTAGGCAGTACTTACTGATCTGGAGACATTCAAAGAACAATAAACACCTCCAATGCAGTATTTATTGACCTCCAAAAGTGCTGGCTGATAGTGAAGACAGAGTGCCCAGGAGCCCCAGACTACTGCTCTATGTTGAGATTGGCTAAGAGGTGTTCGGAAGTCCTAAGATTGAACACTAGGTTCTCTTTGAATCAACCAAAAATCATCATCAAAATTCATGATTCTCTTCTACCCCAGCTTTCCTCCAAATAATTGGGCCCTCCCTCCGGTCTTGAATGCATCAAGTTTTTGTTTGGCTCCGTGCCTCTGCACTTTCTGCTCTCTCTACTACAATGCTCTTCCTAGAGCCCTACACATAGTTGGTCATTCTCATCTTTTTGGCATCAACTTACATGCCATCTCCACAAGGAGAGAGTTTTTGAACACTCAATTTAAAGTAATCCATCCATGTCTTTTATTTTCTTTATGACGCTTATCTCAACTTTGTTCATTTTCTGTCTCTTCCATCAGACAAAAAGCTCCTCTGAGGCAGAAAATTTCATCCTTCCTGCTGTATGCTGAGTGCCCAGCCCAGTGGCAGACACAGCTGATGTTCAGTAAATATTTTTTAAACAAAATGGCAAGTGGGAGTGCTGTAGAGTGTTATATGTTTAAATATTAATTTCAAAGATTTTTGTTTTAAGACTTTTGTTGGCTTCTTCAGCACAGCCTTCTCCCATGCTGTAAGCACTGGGGGGCTCTTCTCCACGTCCTCTCTCTCCCATCACAGTGCCTGACACATAACAGATACTAAACAAATGCTTGTGGAATCAATGAGTGATTCCAAGTTAATTTGTATTTGGTATTTCAATATAGTTATAAGTACATCTCCACGTCCAAGTACATCATCTCCATGTCCATGTACATGTCCATATTCGAGTACATTCAAGTCCATTCCCATGTCCCACATACTCCTGAGGACACTGAAGCCCAGTGTGGTGGGCAGAATAATGCCCCTTTCTCATAGATGTCTATACCATAGTCCCTGGGATCTGTGCACATTAACTTGTATGGAAAAGGGACTTTGCAGATGTGACTCAGGTAAGGATCCTGAGGTGGGGGGATTATCCTGGATTGTACAGTTAGGTCCCATATAATCACAAGAGTCCCTGTGTGAGGGAAGCAGGAATGTCAGAACCTGAGAAGAAAATGTGATGACAGGCAGAGGTCAGAGTGATGCCATTGCTCCCTGGGGAACACAAGTGAAGGGATGTCAATTGCCCCTAGATTTTAGAAAAAGCAAGGAAATGAATTCTCCCTTAGAGATTCCAGAAGGAATGCAAGCTTACTGACACTTCAGTTTTAGCCCACTGAAATCCATTTTGGACTTCCGACCTTCAGAACTGTAGATAATAAATTTGTGGCATTTTAAGCAGTAAGTTTGGGGTAATTTGTCATAGAAACAAGAGGAAACTCAAACACTTATTTCCTCACATTGAGCCCTTCCCACTCTAGCTCTCTCTCCATCGCTGTTCCCTATTAGCTAGATTCCCCAATTCATACACCTGACATCTCCGGAGAGGCAGTTCTGGAGTGTGGGACTGTCCCAACAATCTGTGTGGATTGTGAGTAGGTAGATCAGAGATCCATGGAAGGCCATCAAGACCATCAGTGGTTGGAGTAGGTAATGAAGGTGATAGGGCCTTGAGGGTGAGTAGTTGCTCCTCTCCCAATTTGGTAAATAATCAACTCCTTCCAGGAAAATCACAGAAATTGTCATAGATTGCAAGGAGAAAGAAAGCAGAAAAAAAAAAAAGGAAAGAAAGAAGAAAGAAAGGAAGGAGAGAATTATGACTGCATTGTGTCTTTCTCTGATACACACCCCTGGAGCTTCTCCAAGCTTGTACTTGCCTTATGTGCCATATGCAAATGCTCTAGAATGATTTCTTTCAATCCTAACCTTATTTAATCCTATCATCACAGTTTTTACTTTAGGAAATTTTGGTTCCAATGATTTAAGAATAACACGGAACTGACCTTAGAGGTTGTCTAATCCATGTTGTGACTGGCATTATGAAAAAGCTATTATTGCTGAACCATGGACTGCACTGTGGGAGTTGGGAGGAGAAGGAGGGCAGAGGGACAGAGTGGAAGAGGAGAAGCATTCACAGATGAATTCAAGGTCTTTGCATAAATGTGAGGTTTCTTAGCACTATAATTTTTTAAATAAAATTAAAGGAGCAAACAAGCAAACAAAGCCAAGAGAAGATGGTTCCTGAGGCCAGGTGTTTTACCTAAGACATATTGCATGCCCAGAATCTCCTTAGTAGGACCTAAGATATTAGGCCAACCGAAACCAAAGATTTGGGAGGGAGAAGTTGGGGACTAGTGTCAGGTAGTCAGGCCTTTGCTGGCAGGAAGATGGGGCATACACAGCCTATAGCCATACAGGCTTGGCACTGGTCTCAGATGAGGAGACAGTGGAGCCCAGGGAGAGGCCTGGCCCTCCTTCCCTGGATGATGCCTCTGTACTTTCCAATCTCACTCTGCTCCCCTCACCACCTCTCCACACAAGCCTCAGTTCTCGGTCACTAAGCAGCATTGAGAGGTGATCACAGGGTGCCAAACTCTGCTCAGGCTCTTGGAAGAAAAGAATATATGCCATACTGTGCTAATGCAGGCTTCTCCACCATGCCTCAAATAAATGGGTTCAATGTCAGCAGGCGTGTGTTTAATTCACTATACTTCATGTGTCATTCTTGCTGTTTCCTTAGGGAGGGGCCTCGTTTGTTTTTTGTTTAAGGAGAAAAGTGATATAAATATCCATAGTTCATGTCAAGTTTTATGTTATTTTTCATTCCACAAAATAAAACACACATGCATACACCACATACACACCACATACATCTGCACACACATGCACATGAACACCCGCACGTAGACACACCACATACACATGCACATACACACAACACACCACAAATACATGTACACACACATACAGAAAGTTTTTGCTCTAGATATACCATTCCTTTAGCAACTATTTTATACTTTTTGGAGTCTTGTCCTTGCTATTAGAAAGAGCTTTCCAGCTTGCTTTTAGAGAAAAAATTCACCTCCTCCTTTAACATCTATCACTTGGGAGACAGTTTTTTTTTTTTCCCAATTAGAAGGAAGGAAGTTCCAAGTCTATTTTAGAAAAGAAATAAATATTCTCCTTCTCAAAATGCATTTTCAGCCAAAATATACCATCTGGGGGATGTTAGAAATTTCAGTCAGTTTATCTTTATAAACTATTGAAGCTGCACCTGTTATAAATGGCCTCTGACACAAAGCATTCTAGAAACTTTGAAAACAACATTGAACATTACTTCTTAACTACAGATTTAAACTTATTTCATCATATGTGCTTCACAGACAGAGAGCTATAAGGTGTTTAATTATAGCACAGCACTCATGTAACTTAGCAGTTAAATAACTTCAACTAAGATAAAGGATTAGTCTTGAGGAGAGTGATAAACTCCACTCTTTAGGTCTTACCTTATTGGATGATGGGGCTTAGCACTTAGCACTAGGTTGGCTTGGGAATTTATTTACTAATGAATTCAACCAGTATTACAGGTATTTTAAAAAAGTCAGTCAGCTGAAAGTTGGAAGAAATTCTGCTTCAGATTCGAAGAAAATAAACAGATCTGCTCACCTTCCACTCTATGCTACCTTTTCTATTTGAGAGAAGAAACCTCTAAATCTCTAGATTTTTATAATGAACACTTACCATCATTTGAATGTCTCTCTTCATTTCCAGTCTATTCTGAAAGTATCTTCCTTCTACCACTAGGCTTTAGTAAATATTTATAACCCAATCATCTCGAGTCCATTGGACTCCATCATTGGTATGTTTCAATTATTTAAAATCAGAATAGCATCTTCTGGGCAGCTAATGAAGTCTTGATAGATATACATTATTGAAACAAATTGTTATTTATTTACTTAATAAATCAAGCCTGTTGGGGAAAGTAGATGCAATTCAAGTACCAGAAATGAGGAATAATGATGGCATAGATCATTTCTGAATCACCCTAGCCCATTTTACAGCCTGCAAAATACACTGAATTCCATAAAAGTGACAAATGGCACAACATTGTAATAAATAGCTATAGTTTGTGCATTGTGAATTGGAGCTTAGATTCATATTGAAACTCTCTGTCAAAAAGGAAGAAGATGAATTAAGTATTGAAATCATACTGTGTAAAAGGAATTATATATTTTCCATTTATCTTGATTTATTATATGACATCATGTTCTTAAGTATATGCAACCTTTCCAAATTGAGTTGATTTAATGTGAAGGGAAAAAATGTTAAAAAAGAAAATTTGGTGTATGTTTAGAATTCTTTCTTTATTTTCCTGCTATATTTTTTATAAGACTTTTAACTGTTCCATGGATGCTTAATCATATTACATTTTTTAAAGTTGAATTCCCGGAAAGATGCAATAACATCTACAGGGTTTATTAAAAACAAATGTGCTAGATCACAATTAATATGACCGTTTTTCATTCAAATTTCAATGTTTGCATATTAAGAATACATAAAACTTTTAGTGAAATATTAACTGTGTGAAGAGAGTGATTTTGCACTGAAGGGTGAATTGAGACTTCCAAAACAACAGACTGAGGAATGGATATGCCTTGAATTTTTCCAAATTTCCTGGAATATAGGTGATACATCTATCATCCTATTTATCATTGGAAAATAATTGTTAGAGGAATAAGCACATATAAACAGTATTCTATTGATCTCTGCTATTTATTCTCCCAACCTAACAATATGGCCACAAAATGATTAAGATGAACAAACCTAAATCTTACTGCATTGCTTCCTAAGGAGATAGATGATGTGGTTTTTCCTAGGCATGTGCACTGGCTCCATTTTTTAAAAAGGTGGTTTGTGGCACACTTCAGGGGACCAGAAGCTAAACAAGCAAGTGTGAATGTTAGCCAGCAGGAAAGGCAAAAGAACAAAGTGAGATAAAGAAATATGTCTTGATCACCCTCACCTTTCCTGGTGCCCAGCTGACATTACACCATCTCTCTGTCCTCTGCTCATCTGCCTCTTGCATGTTGCATTCTTTTTTTTTTTTAAAGAAAGAAAAAGAGAGGAAAGAAAGTGAGAGTGAAAGAAAGAAAAAAAAAGAATGTAAGAGAGAAAGAAAGAGGAAGAGAAAGAGAAAGAGGGAGAGAGAACGGGATTCTTGTTCTATAAGCTTTCCTCTGTCAGTTTGCCAATTTATGGGATGAAGCTCACAGCTGACCCCACTGGGATGGAAGGAGAACGGGTGTGAAGTACCAAGAGCTGGGTTGGCCACAGTGTCTTCCTGCACCTTCCGGCGGCAATTGATCCCTTTGTGCTCCATTTTTTCCTAATGTATAAAATGGATCGAATGTTGTCCTATACAGAAGAAAAGAGGTAATATATGTGAAGTTTACCACACCATTTTGAAATGATATTCTGATGGGAGGTGTTATTTTATGAACTTCTTGCATCTCATCTCCCCAGTTAAAGCATACATTTTCTGGTTTGAATTCCATCAACAGAGACTATTCACTAGGCCTTTTCTCTAGACTATTCTAAGTTGCTGTATCTGTCCTATTTTACGTAATTCTCAAACCAAGCAGAAAGGTAATTATATATCTTTATTTAGCTTATGAAGGAAGTAATTTCCAAGCTCACTAAGACCACAGAAGAGGAGAAAGACTCAAGCCCATGGTGGTCTGATGGCAAAGCACCTATTCCTCCCTTTATTTCATATTGATTCTCATTAATGACTAAGTTTATTTGGAAACTATATATTCCATAATATAAGATACCTGGCAGATCACAGGCCTTCATAAAAGTTTTAAGTTAATAAATCAACCATTGAGGGCAAAGGTTTTTTCTCTGAAGTCATGGGTTTTACATTGGTACCAAGGTATTAATAGTATCTTATACATAGTAGGCATAAAGGAAAGGAAAATAAAAAAGAAAAGGAAAAAATTGGGGAGAAATGAGGTAGATGAGTGAAGGAAGATGATCATGAAAAGAAAGAGAAAAGGCAAAGTAGGGAAGGAGAAATAATATCTCAGGAATAATTTCTGTTCTAACCATTGATAAACTGGTACAAGGACTCTACTGCTCTCAGGCTTTGGTGCACTGTTTGTTTTGTTTTTGAAATTACAATGAAAGAAGAGAGAGATTTAAAGATCTTCATTTACCAGAAAATTTTTGTCTCCTTTCATCCATTAATAATTTTATTTAATTTCAATCACTTAGAGTGTTGTGGACCAAGGGTGCTCTTATTGACCTTGGGGAACACTGCAGAGGTCTGGAATGAGTTATATAAGCAATATACAAGCAAACGTCAAGTGTAAGCCTCCTCTAAGCTCAGTAGGACCTCGTCTTGGGGGTTATAGCAAGAACAGCTATGAGCCTCTGGTTCAAGAAGGGCTAATCCTGGCTATATTCCTGTTCAACCAGGACAAGAACTCTGTCACTG
This sequence comes from Cacajao melanocephalus, assembly GCA_963573385.1. Classification (NCBI taxonomy): domain Eukaryota; kingdom Metazoa; phylum Chordata; class Mammalia; order Primates; family Pitheciidae; genus Cacajao; species Cacajao melanocephalus. The sequence goes on along the minus strand of CAUYLG010026016.1, from coordinate 30,192 downwards.
TCTTCTTAGCCATCGTGGACTATGGCACTAGTTCTCATATTTTCTTTTGCAAGACAGCTGCTGGGCTTCTCTTTTAGGCCTCAAAATGCCTGGTGTAGTGTGCCGCATGAAATAAATCCTCAGCAAATACTTATTGGGCTGGATTTTATAAGAGGGAAGGAATGGAGGAATGGCTTTGTTTTACCACATTGCCACCTGATCTGTCCTTTCTTTTGTCCCAAGTACTTAAAGCATTCTTATTGAGACATGGTGACAAACTGCTGCCTGGATAAGCCTTCTTGAAATGGATTTTAGTCAAGCTTAGCACCAACGGCCATTAGGAAGCCAACAACATAACACATTTCTCTTCTGTACTTAGCAGATTATTTAGTGAACTCAGCCATGCTTCCCTTGGAGTAGTGAAGACAGACATGGAAACTGAGGTGAGGCACACAGTGCAGTATATGTCTGCCCTGGTGTGGACTTCTGCATGAAGAAATATGATATGCTAAATAAACCCCTATTCCTAGGAGGCTTGCCTTGTCATCTCAGACCTGCCACCTATAAACTATGTGACTTCCTGGTATTATAATTTGATCTTCTTGTGCCACAGATTCCTTATATTTAAAGTGGATATTTGCTAAGTGTCTGCTGTGGGTCAGGTGCAGTGCTAGGTACACATGGACCACTTAACTCATAGAGTAGTTTCATTGATTCAATCATTCATTCATTCATTCAATGTATATTAAGTGCCTCCCTCTGTGTTCCAGACACTATTCTGGTTGTTAGAAATATTGTGGTGAGCAAAACAGACAAGAATGAAATATCCTGACCCTTTTGGTGGTGGATGTCTATAATAAGTAACACACATGAGAAATGGGCTGTGTGTCCAATACTGATTAATACTAAAGGGAACAAGAAAGCAGGCAAGGGAGACAAAATGTTCAGGGGTTTGGGTTCAATTCTCAGAAACATTTTTTCCTTCTCTTATCTCTTGTCTTTAGATAGCCCGCTTGGGAGACAATTCACTGAGAAAGCCATGCCATTGTCAGGAAGAACATTTTGGGCTGAGGGACCAGTAAGAGCAAAGGAGCTCAGCCAGATTAATGACTATGCCAGAATGTTGTACTACACAGTAAAAAAACATTGTTTAAAACAACATGGCATTATCACAAAGAAATGATCACATGAAAAAATAAATTTGTATGTAGGAATAATTTTATATGTGCCAGAAAGTTGCAAAGAAGAGAGTGCAGAGAGTTCTCACATGCTCGTCACTGTCTTCTTTTCATTAGCATTTTGTGTTATCATGGTGCATTTGTCAAAACTGAGAAACCAGCTTCATTCTGATCCTGCTGGTTTCTCCACTAATATCCTTTTCTGTTCCAAGGTCTAATCCAGAATATAAAATTACATTCAGGAAAGTTCATTTTAAACTTTGGTGTTAAGTTTTATGTTTAATTCTGATTAAACGCCATTTCTGTATACCAGGTAGCAGTTGAAAGGCAGTTGGCAAACACTTGTTAGGCCATCAAGTCTCCCCTAGGTGAGTCACATACAGTAGGATGAACACCAGGCTGGTGGGCTGGAGTCCTGGGTCCTTATCCCAGCTCTTCCTCAGCCCAACATGTGTCCTTGTACAAGTCTCCCTCTGGAGCTGAGGCAGATTTCTTCTGTACAAAATTTAGAAATTTAGGTTAGATTTGTAAGATCCCTCCAGCCTCTTGAATTCTGCCCTGGCATTATCTTAGCATCAGCGTCTCATACTCAGAAGCCTCAAAAAATATGTGCCTGATTCCCCTAATGTCAAACATGGATTCACTACCAAACCAGAGTGGGCTGAGAGAGCTTCAGCACGACCTTTGCCTCTGACCACTCCACTCCATTCCAGGCTCCATCCTTCCCATCTTCCACCCCCTGAAAGCTGGCTCCAGTCAGTAAGTGTTAATGGCTGAGATCATTAAAGGAAAATGAACTATTCTTAGTGTTTACTTGTATTTCTCATAAACACCCTTATGAGATAGTTACTATTTTTTTTTTTGGCTCATCTATCTTAGTAGGCAGAATAATGGCCCCCTAAAGATGACCTTGTCCAAATCTTCAGAAACTGTATGTTATCTTACGAATCTCACATCTGAAAAGGGATTTTGCAGATGTGATAAAAGTAAAGATCTGTTTTCCTTAGTCGGAGATTAGAATATGGGGAGAAAATCCTGGGGAGATAGGGAGTCATTCTTGTGGACCTGATATAATCTTAAGGGTTATTTTAAGAGGGAGGCAAAACGTCAGAGAGCAGAGAAGACGATACATTGCAGATTTTAAAGATGAAGCAAGGGGCCATAAACCAAGGAATGCATGAGGCATCTAGAAACTGGGAAAAGTAAGGAAACAGATCCTTCCCTAGAGTCACCAGCCTATGACATAATACAATTGCATTTTTTTAAAGTTACTGCATTTGTAGTAATTTGTTACATCCTCAATAAGAAACCAATATGCCCATGAAAGTTAAAAGAATGTGTCCAGAGCTGGAAGCCATTATCCTCAGCAAACTAAGCTAGGAATGGAAAACCAGACACTGCATGTTCTTACTCAGAAGTGGGAGCTGAACAATGAGACTATACGGACACAGGAAAGGGAACAATACACACTGGGGCCTGTGAGAGGTTGGGGACTGGAGGAAGGGAGAGCATCAGGAAAAGTAACTAATGCATGCTGTGCTTAATACTTAGCTTAAGGACTGATTGGTGCAGCAAATGACCATGGCACGTGTTTACCTATATAATAACCTATACATCCTGCACATGTATCCTAGAACTTAAAATTTTTTATACATAGAGATATACTGTAAAGAAAACAAAAACAAGAATGAGTCCAGAATTGAGTAACTGGTAAGTGGTTCATTCTAGATTTGAGCATAAGCAGATTATATCCAGAACTTCCATTTATAGCCACTAGGCCATACTGCTTCACCAAAGTAATGAAAGGGCCTTCCTCATGGGTTTTTTTTCTTTTATTGATACATAATATTTTATATATTTATGGGGGCACATGTGAGTGTTATATGAATAGAATGTATAATGATCAAATTGAGGTATTTGGGTTACCATCACCATGAATATTAACACTTCTGTATGTTGGTATCAAGTTTTCCCTTCGAGTTACTTAGAAATAATCAAAATGTGATTGCTGAGTATAGTCACTTGTGAATGGAACTGGAGGTCATTATGTGAAGTAAAATATACCAGGTCTATAGGCTTTTTGTGAAGTTTGAATGAACTACACAGAGAATGCAATGCTTAGAACACACAAATATCATTGAGTGTTGTAATTAACACAATAATTTGTGGCTCTAGTCCACTATTTCTCAATCCCATCACAGTCACCCACTCATCCTAACATCACCTCAATCCTGAGCCTCTGTCCTTGGATCTGACCTGTTTGACTTTTAATAAGAAGACATGAGTTACAGTGTCAAAAACAACCTCATGCAATTAATTGTATAGCAACTTATGCTATTCAACTTGCATAAGTAAACACAATCGTATTTAGTTTTGAGTCCAGCATCCTTGGGAATGAGTTAAAGAAAGAATCATTCACCTTTGTTGTAGGTGTGCCTGTCCCTCTCTCTTACTCTTTTCATTCATTTGCCTTTTGCATTCTACCTATTCTTAGATATTTGTCTCTGTATCACCAAATCTATGTCGCTCCCTTCACCTCGCCCTATTTCTTGTGTTTGTGACAGTCCAGAGCAAAGCTGTAATTTATTATCATTTGATACATAATTTATGTGTTTTTAATATAAAGATCAGAACTGTTGGAGGTTTTATATTTTTCTTAAAACTCCAGACAAACAAACATGATGCAATTGCTTTTTTATATACTGCTTTTTCTCATCTTATATCTTAATAGTCTTGGATATGAAAAGTACTTAAATTTAGAGACACAGAAACTCAGAGTAATTTAGAGTCAGAGGCCTGGTTTAGATGTGCTGACTTTTTAACACTGAGAGTCTCTTAGAGTCCCTGAAGGTAAAAGTGTAGATTTTAGTTACTAATTCACCTCTTTTGCTTATTAGCCATATGAAGAGCTGGTAAGAGACAAATCCTGCAAGAGTGAGAAAAAGCATCCATTTTTCTCTTTGCTCTACATTTGGGCTTAAATTGCTGCTAAGTCATTCCCCCAGGGAAATCTGGAGTGAGTGCATGTTACAAATAAACACTCCCAACTTTGCTTTCCATAGCCTCAGCATTTTCAGTTCCATAAGAGATGCTCTGAACAAGCAAATGTACTTTTAACTTAGCTCTAAAATATGTTCTGATAGGTGGGAGCTATTTTTAAGACAACAGCAAGGACCCGACAGACTGATATTTGCTGGAACCCAAATTGCCTCACATCTTCTCTGACTTTGCCTGACAATGAGGCCCATCAAGTTATTATTGTCCCCTGAGAAAATACATTTTGCATTGTCCTGTATGTTATTGCTCTCCTCAAAGATGTTGGACATTTTTAAGCTGTGTAATGAGGAAAAGAAAGTGGGTGGCAAGATAAAGAAGTGGGAAAATGGTAAAAAGTCCTGCATGAAATTAAAAAAAAAACCTTTTCAAATGAAACAAGAGCAAAAGAGTAAGAGAATTAAAACTAGAATAATAAATCACACACACACACATACACACACACACCCCTATCAACCTATCAGCCATCTGTTTATCAATCATTTATCATCTATCTAGCCATCTATGTCATCTATCAGTTAATGTATCGTTTATCTATCTGTCAATCCATCATCTATCATCTACCATGTAGGAGGCAGGAGGGAGAATGCTATATTTGAACTAAAGCAAAACAAAATAGGAAAACAAATCTTTGCATTTCTTTTGTCAAAGAGGGTGAATATGTCATGGAAGTCTAATGGGGGATGAGAAGTTTGTCTCCTTCTCTTCTTTCCTCTCAGCAGTACCCTCTTTCTCACTTCAGGTCCTCATGTATTGAAAACAGGTTTATAAAAACTATTTAAATTATCCCCGAGAGACCAAGGTTGTCACCAAAATACTTCCCAAATGATAACAAATCATTCTTTTATTGTATTCTGAAAAGCAGAAAATGTGGACTGGAAGCCGGAAAACCTGGGGTATAGCCTGAGTACTAGGCTCAAAGATAAATGGGAAAGGAGGGTTCTCCAACTTCAATATCACTCTGGGGCCCTAAAATCCAACTAACATAACTAGAAGCTGTCCAACTAGATGTTCTAATATAACTCAAAGGAATTCAACATAAGATCCCTTAGGTAGAAGCCTTGGCAATGTGTCCACAGGAGACAGAATGAAGGAGAAACTTGAAATTAAGATATGAAAAGTAGATGAAGGAATTAGAGATATTTAGCCTGGAATAGAAAAGACTCATGGATGGACTCTATAAACTCTGTGAAAGACTGTCATGGACAGGAGGAATTAGCTTTGTCCGATTCTATCCTAAACTGGTGGTTCTGACACTGCTTCCAGGGACTCATCTACTGGTTCATAGTTATACCCATAAGTAAAAATGACTCCCAGCTGTACATGCTTAGATAAGAACAGTTTTGTGTGATGCTTGATATTGTTTGGATCTGTGCCTCTACTCAAATCTCATGTTGAAATGTAATCCCTAGTGCTGGAGATGGGGCCTGGTGGGAGGTGATTGGATCATGGGGTTGGGGTCTAATGGTTTAACACCATCCCCTAGTACCGTTCTCCCGAGAGTGAGTGATTGAGTGAGCTATCATGAGAACTGGTTGTTTAAAAGTGTAGCACCTCCCCCACTCTCTCTTCCTCCTGCTCCTGCCATGTGAAGTGCTGGTTTCCCTTTTGCCTTCCACCATGATTGTAAGTTTCCTGAGGCCTTCCCAGAAGCCAAGCAGATGCTGCCATGCTTCCTGTACAGCCTGTGGAATCATGAGCCAATTAAATCTCTTTTCTTTTAAATCACCCAGTCTTGGGTATTTCTTTATAGCAATGGGAGAACTAATTGCTGTAATATGACTAATGCAATACCTTTAACATACCTATAACCCCATCCCCTTTCTCTCATGATATGCCACTTCATAGAGGGTAGAAGCCACCACTAAAATTTATGGAGGGAACCAGAAAGTAGTAGGGTACATCTCTACAGAAAAATGTACTTTCTATTGATGAAAATTCTGACAATTAATTGAATTGCTGTGGTAGGTAGTAAACTCTGTCACTCATGGTATTCAAGCAGAGGTTTGAGTGAACTCTTTGTCACTCAAGGTATTCAATCAGAGGTTATTAATTAATATAATGCAATATTTATACTACATGTATTGTATACAATATACACAATATATGTAGTATATATATTATATATAATATACATATGATATGATATAGATAATATATGTAGTATAAATATTGTGCATAGAATAGAAAAGACTCATGGATAGACTGAATTGCTGTGGTAGTTAGTATATTGTGTATATACTACACAAACACAATATATGTAGTATAAATATTGTATTATTTTAATGAATAACCACTACCATTCAAATCTTTCTCTCTCTCTCACATACATAAACATGTATGAACAAGGAAGGGAATAAACATCATTAAAGGGTGGGGATCTTTTCTCATTATAAAAACAAACATTATCCTTTGTAAACAATTAACTTTAAAAAGATGAAAGGGTTGTAAGTAACCAAATTGTGACTCTTTGGTTAAATACTTTGAATTGATCTAATAATATAGAATGTAGGTGTTATTTAGATGAGTATGAAAGCAAAATGGAACAAACTCATCAAAACATGAAATAGGCCCCTAAAAATAATGCAACTTGTTTATGGGAAAGAAAACGCACTGTGAAACAGAAGAAAAAATCGCATCTATCATTCTATAATAATTACCAAAAATAATTCCTCAAAACCTCAGAGTTTGTAGTGGCAGATAAATAAATGCCTATTAGAACACTAAAGGTTTAGAAATATGAGAAAAATGATCAGAAGAGGCAGATCTCTATGCCCTATTCAATCTGTCCGGCTCTGGAGACACATGCTAAATTAGAACTATTGTGTGAGCTTTCAGGGAAAGGAGTAAACCTACAGAGAATGATAAATGTCTCCAGATATTTGAGGTTAATTAAGGGGAAGGAGGAAGAAAACCAACATTTGTGGAGAGGCCACATATGCCAGCCATTGTGATAGGCTTTTAAAATGTGATATTTCTCAAAACTGGTCCATGGGGAGGACACTGTTTTCTCTTCCTATGGATGAAGAAACTGAAGTTGAGTGGTCATGCTGAGATTCCTATCACATCTTTTAGACGCAAAGCCTGTGCTCATTCTCTGCTACCATTCTCGAGAATCTTGAAGTCGAGTTGAAAACACAGGAGTGGAACCTATAATATTTAATGGACAAACAGGTGTACGTTATTTACTCATTTGGTTTTTGTTTGTTTGTTTGTTTGCTTGCTTCTGAGACAAGGTCTCTCTGTATTGTCCAAGGCTAGAGTGCAATGGTGTGATCATAGCCCATTGCAGCCTTGAACTCGTGGGTCAAATCCTCCCACCTCAGCCTTTCAAGTAGCTAGGACTACAGGCACAATGCCTCCATGCCCAGCTAATGTTTTCAGTTTTTGTAGAGACAGCATCTTGCTTATGTTGTCCAGGCTGGTCTTGAACTTCTGACGTTTAGCAATAATCCCACCTTGGCCACCCAAAACACTGTGACTACAGGCAAGAGCTGCCGCACCTGGTTATATTTGTGTTTCAGAAATTAAGAAGATTTGAGAAAAAATAAATAAATGAAAGATCTTCATTTGGTCAAGTCCAAATGAAGTCATGCCTACAGGCACCTTAGAGTGTGAATGAAGAGAAAGCACCAATAGTTCTACACAATCAAAAGGAGATTGGAAAGATGGTCTCGAAAAAACGCCTGTGGATAGTGCAGGGGTTTTTTGTAAGCCAGTTTGCAGAACAAGAGAAGTACAGGGAAAAGAGAAAGACATGGTCCAAAGCCACCAAAGGGTGAAGCAGAAAATAATCCAAAGGCAGGTTTCTCAGCTCAGGAAACTAAGAACATGAACAATCTCTTCAAGGGGAAATAGCTCTTGGGCCTGCTCACCTGGTTCCTGATTTCTAGAGAGTTTTGAGGGCTGCTAGGAAAGCTGTCTTGATCTTGTTAGAGCACTACCTGGGAGAAGAAACCCTCACATATGGAAGAAATTCAACGACTAATTCTTGACTAACTGATTGTTAGGATGGGAACAATGAAGGGAATGAGGGTGAGAGGCAACTGATCTTAATTGAAAAGTAATTGCTGTATTTTATTCAGGAGTCTGCTGCAAAAGATGGATTACTGAAAGCAAAGTGGCTGAAAACAGATAATCCTTTGCTAGGAAATCTCCACTTTTCCAAAGGATGGAGGCATCAAAGACTGATAATTACATTTGATCATGGTGAAAGAGACATCATGACTAATACCAAGAGAGGCTGGAGCAGATAAACTGCTGAAAGAAGTGTGGCATTTTATTCCAAGTGGACCAGAAATATCTTGTTTTATGCAATGATGGGGAAGAAAATGAAAGTCTCAGGGCATTCTGGGCAGAGGACAGTGGTGTCTGTGAGAAGGGCAGACCATTTTGCCACTTTATATTACACCCTCACTTGACTAGACCCAGCCTGCAAGCATCAGCACAGTGATCCAATAATTTTTTACAAAATTCGTAGGCTTTCTCCTCCTCCCATTCTAAGTTCCCCTGGGACCCTCTAAGGACAGCAATAGGAAGAGGAGGGCAAAATCTCCCTCTCTAGCAGGGTCAGCATCCCTCACTACAGAGCCTCAGTGCCGCTTGCCCACCTCCCTCCTGTAGACCGGTCATTAAGGAAGGAGAAGAGAAGCAAGTGGCTGACTCTGTGGAAACGTTCTTGGCACTACGGACAGGCCTGCTTTGAGGACCTGTCTGCTGAGCCTTGGGGATGTGGAGAAAGGAAAGGGAGCTGGTTAACACTGTTTAACACAGAATTAAGCCAATATGGCATCTGATGCACATTCCAGATCTTTGTCCCCTCAGCACCTGACACATTTGATTTAAACGTTTCTCAAAGTGAAAAAGTCTTCATAAGATAAGGGCAACTCCCCAATAACAATTGCAACATAAAACTACTACTTATCACAATTTTCCAGGAAAACAAAAATAGGGCTAGCTTATACAGGCTGGTAGCAAGCTCTATGTGAGAGAATACAACTCTTTTTCTTAGACATTTGAAGACATTGGAGGGAGGCAGCCTAAGTTTCTCCAAGGGTTTCACTAGGAGAACATAAAGTACTAAGAGACCCAGGATTTCCATGAGTCCACTGGGCAAGGTGCAGTGAGGCCGGCTGGCTATGTGGGTTACACTTGCTCTTAAGTAAGGCAATGGAAGGCAACAGAAACCAGGAAACAGGATCCATAAGCTGAATAGCTCTCACTCCTCAAAGCCCTTCTAAATAGCAACAGCAGGGAGAGGAAGGAGCTTGAGGATTAAAAATGAAAAATGAATGCTCCGATTATTAGTATTTGAGTTTTCAAAAGTTGTATGAAAGACGGGAGGCAATGGGACATTTGACGGCATTGAAAATGGAAAGTGGGAATTTCATGGTAAGAGTTACTGGTATGCAATTTAGGAGAGAAAACCAAAGAAGAAAAATGAAGCAAAAATAAAAATAAAGACAGGAGACAAAAGAATAAAACTGTCACGGCTGGCATTAGAGGGGAAAGCTGGGCTGGCATTTCACAGGAACATGTTCCCTCTATGCTGAGATGTGTGTGGCCCAGTCGCTGGGGATTATATTCATCACCTACATGGAAAAACAAGACAAAGCCAATCAGGAAGGGTATTAACCTATGGAAGATGTGGATGTGGACGAACTATATGCTATTATTTTATGTATTGTAATGCATTTGCACTTCAACTTTAATGACAGAGGGTGACAAATTTAGAAAGGTAATTTCTAGTCTTTCCCACTATAATGAAGGTCTGATTTCTTATAGGGAAATAATTTCTCCTGACACATTGTATTAGGTAAACATTGCATCTTGTATAAATTAATATATTTAAAAACAAAGGGAATTCTTCACATTTTTCTTTTCAGTTTAAGGGCTAAAAACTGTTAATCTGCTACTATGTACTGTCTCCTTTGATTATTTTGTTTTGCTCTTAAGCACAAATTGAGGTGTTACCCTTTTGAGATTGGTAGAAAATTCAGGCTTTTCTCAAAGTCATAGTGTTCATATAAACACTCAGAAATCACCCTCACTGGATTCAGAGAAAGGTAGGGAACATTTCATTCCAAGCCTGGCCACTGGCTGTTTATCATCCCCACTCCCACCACTGGCCAGGCGGCCTCCAGACAATGAACTTAATGGTGAAGGCAGGAAAAGGGGAATGAAGAGTTCAGGAATGTCAGAGATGCATGATTAAATAACAGATGAGCTGGTGGTTATGATGTCAAAAGCACCACTACCATTGTTCAGGAAATAAAAGAACTAGGATAAAGTAAAAGTTCTTTATCAACAAACTGCTGGTTACCCCCAATGTAAAGTTATAAAAAGGAAGGTATAGCAGTGCCAAGATGGTGGTGGTGGGATATCAAAGTCCTAACAGTGAATAAATGGTACATTCAGTGAGCTTAAATTAAGAGAGTTATACTGAATGGACTGTTTACAAAAGTGTGGAAAGAGAGGATAATTAAACATCCAGGGACCAGTAAGAGTGAGAAATCTAAGTTTTCAAGGGGCAAATATATTAAAAAATGATTATTACATTTGTTTGTGTCACTCCCCAGGGCCTTAAAGAGGGAAGAGGAGGGAATTAGTACTGGAATTTGATAAGAGCTATTGCACCAGGAGTAAGCTGGCTGGAAATGGGCTACAGCCTTAGAGGGACATAGTCAAAACCTGTGCCTGGCACAGAGGGAACCTGGGGAGGGGGTGAACAAGTACCCCTATCTCTCTATCTCTCTCTGGTGCAATGCTATGGTTTGCTTACAGGAGGACAAGGATTTCGGGTAAACAGCCCACAGAAATCACCCTCTTTGGGTATAGGACAAGTAGGAAAGGGTGGAGAAAAGGTCTGGAGCGGCAAACAAACAAACAAAATAGCCAACGGACTGTGACTGAGCTAATTAGCACACCACCCTTTCCAAGCCATCCCAAAGAAGCCAACGCTAAACAAAAACACAGCATCTGCTCTGTAAGGGCAGATTTAAGACTTGTTCTTTGGTATTACTGCCTCTGGGTCACCCTGTATAGAAATCCTGGAGCTACCAATAAATTGAGAAAAGCGTTTTTTGTTTTTTGTTTTTTTTTCATAGAAGGATGATTTAAGAAATTTTACTTGCTTTAGACAGGAGGAAGGCAGGAAGACATAGTTAATGGGCATGGCATGGCAAAATGAGTATACAAATTAAGAAGAGCAGGCAAATAGATGTAATAGGAAAAATATATGTGACATTTTATCAGGAGGAAAGAGAGAAAGAACAACGAATCAGGATCTGGGAATGAAGTCTCTATGGCTGCAGAATGGTGATGTTTATATTTTCTTCGTCATCTGTGCACCAGCTTTCAACACTGAATTAGGAAAAAATTTGAATGGTGATGTATATTACTTTATTTACACCTCACAACAACCTTGTGAGACAAGTTTCATTATCCCCATCTTATAAATAGGGAAGTTAAGTAATTTGTCAAAGAGCACACATTTGGTAATAGGGAAAGCCAGGAGCCAACCTCATTTGTGGATTCCCTTGGCCAATTCCCAGAGTGGGACTTCCACTCTGCTTTCGATTTGTATATCCTCCCAATGTGGGTCCAAATTTGAGACTAAGGAAGAGAGTATGACTAAAGGTCAAGAAAAGGAGGCTATGATGCCCGAGTGGGTCCCAGGTCCACATACCTGGGATCCACTCGGCACATAGTCTTCCAACAACAGTAACCAGAGGGGTCCGTAGAAAGTCAGAGCTGCTGCTATTGATGAGGCCAGTGGGGCTCTTTTTTGCCATACTTTCTTAAAGACCCATGGCCCTGTACTCTTAAACATGTCTCTATTTTTTCTTAAAGTTACAGGCATGACAGCAACTATATTGGTTTCCTATAGTTGTTGTAACAAAGTACCATACTCTAGGTGGCTTAAACAGCAGAAATTTGCTGTCTCACAGTTCTGGAGGCTGCAAGTTTGAGATCAAGGTGTTAGCCAGGTTGGTTTCTTCTGAGGGCTGTGAGAATGAGCCTGTTGCATGCCTGTTCCCTAGCTGCTGGTGGGTTGCTGGCAATCTTTAGCAGAATCATCACTCTGATCTCTGCCTTTATTATCACGTGGCATTCTTCCTGTGTGTCTGCCTTTGTTCCCTAATTTCCTCCTTTTATGAGGACACCAATCATGTTGGATTAAGACCTAACTTAATGACCTTATAACTAATTATATCAGTAACAATTCTAATTCCAGATGAGACACTGCAGGTTGGAACTTCAGAATACAAATTTTGGGAGATATAATTCAACCTATAATAGCAGCCTATAAATTTGTAAACAGGTTCTAAGATAAATTGGCAAAAACCAAGAGATCTATGGTAGATGACACAAATGAAAGGAAAACCATGGACATTTAGAGCACTGCTGATAAGAACTATAACCAGGGTCTGTACAGATGTAATTGGCTGTGGTGTTGAAAAATCAATTACACAAATATATGTAATGTGCAAGTATATTTTATCATAACCTCTGAGAATCAAATGAAATACCATATGTGACAGCACTTTGCAAGCTGTGTGGTATTCAAATTAAGGCATTAGTTTTATTGCTATTACCATGTCTTTATTTATATAGGTAGCTTATTTTTATTGTTATATTGAGCATTTCACATTTTTATGGTCCATTTCTTTTTATTTCAGTTACATCCTAGATTAATAGCATATATATCTATTTCTTCTTAGGAAACTGAGTGTCTCCATTCCTCTTTTTCTTGATCATTATAAAATATCTTTCCCAATTCCCATTTAAATGCAAAATGGAGTCCCGGCACTGGGTTGTTCAAATAGCCAACTCCATGTAAACTTAGCTCACAACAGAAGGAACTGAAACTGTCAGCACAATCAACACACTGACTGCAAACCAGTTCTCATAGTGATCAATTAAAAATTGAGATGGTGTCCTAGATGCTTTAGTCAGATTTAACTGGCACCCCAATGATCTCTGACTCTATTTCTTCAGATACTAGCATGAATTTTCATCTTCAATTATAACCTGCTTCCAGGCTGACATATACCCGATCCTCTTCTATTTATTTATCTTGCAGAAAATAAGAATAGGGGGAAAAAAGAACCCATGTTTGTACTTTTACATTTAACTCAAATTAATGCATTCCTTTGATTTATGTAAAAATGAAAATTGTATCTAACATAGGCATCATAGCCCTTTTTTTTTCAACTTTAGTCATACTCTCTTCCTTAGTCTCAAATTTGGTCACCTCGCACTGGAGACTGGTAATTTGCAAGTTAGTTTATTCATATAGAATGTATTGAGCACCCATCGTTTATCTTGTAGTCAGCTAGCAGCTATAGAGGAGATGAGGCTAGTTGGTAAGTATGGGATTTGGTGAATTTAATGTTATTGTTTTGATTAATGACTGGGCCCACTGGTTTCTGATATGCAGTACTTTGCAATTTTGAAGAGCCACTGACTTGACATATATGCTGGGCTTTGAGTGGGGTGGGAGCCCTTTATAAGTGAGGGAGTAGAGTGAAATGCTCAGTGCCCATGGCTCAGTGGCTTGATTGTTTTCCACTTGCCACAGCCTTGACCCTCCTTAATTTTTAATTTTCTGAATTTTATACGGGGAAATAATGTACTAGAATGGTAGTCATGGAAAGCCATAAGTGTGTCTCCAAAAACACCAAAACTCTCTTCTGCCAATGTAAAATATAAAAAGACTTGCCATCAGGATTCAAAGTTTACAAATAAGTACCTTGACATTTTCAGCCCCTAAGATAATCTTTTTTCCCCCCTAAACTTTCTGTAGAATTTATAGTCTATAACTAACTAAACATCAAGTTATTTATCAAGCAACTATGCAGGAGCTCTCATATTTGGAAAGGGGCTTACCAAACTCATTGTAAGACTTGGGTGCTTTCTACAAGAAGTTTATAAATCTAGTCGGAGAAAAGAGACAGGTTTCTTTTCATAGCATCAACACAAGTCAGGAAAGCAGGAAATGATAAGCAACGTTATTTGTTCCGGAGTCTTTAAACCCAGACTCTACATGTAATCACCTTCATAAAAACGCCTTTTTTTCCCCCCTCCAGCTTTAGAAAGAGGAGCCTCCGAGTGGGCCATCCTGGAGGAATGTACCTATCAGTTGAGAAATAAGGATGACAAAGATGCAGGCAGCTGTTGCATTTTAAAATGTGAATTTGTTTTGTGAAAGCCTTCCAGTTACAAAATTATGTGCTGAGAAAGGGCAATGACAAAATTGACCAATTTTTTTCCCTTATAGGTCAGATCACATTTAAGAGCTTTACATTTCTAAAAAACTTGAGGTTACTCAAACTGGACAAGGGAGGGGATTAAAACACTTTCTGTGATGACATAAAGCAGTGCTACTGGTAAGGCCTCAGTCCTCCTGCCAGCAGAAGCAAATGTATTTTCTCCATTTAAAAGGGTTGCCTTCTTAACCCACACTTCCCCAGGCATTCCGTCCTGATGGGGCTTGGTTTGACTGATTAATTTTAATTCTGCTCTATACAAGGTAGATAATGATGAATTGATATATTAAAGATGTGGTTAATGGTTACTTTATATTCAGTATAATTATCAGGTGGTAGTTTCAATGAAAAATACTGGAAAATGAAACTTTTTACTCCAGATAACTATACACCTTGTCTGGAAAGAAAAGTGGTTCGCTATTTTCAACATTCTACTCTAGATCAAAGCCAAGAGAGAGAGTGAGAGACAGACAGAGAGAGAGGGCACACTGGCTTTGTGAGTTTTATAGAATAAGATGGATTTGGAATAATGCCCAAAGAAATTCTTAGAGAGGAAATCTCTGGATAATAAAACTTTAAATTTTATCTTAATCCTGGATTACTTTACTAGCTCCTGCCTGGTCTTTCTGGTCATTTCTGGCATTTAATCTATCCTGCAGATGGTTTTGGATTAATATCCCTAAAGCACCGCATTAATAATACATACCACATCTGTTTTTTTTCTGAAACCTCCAACAACTTCCCATTTAAATTATAGGAAGAACAAAATCATCAACATGACCCTCAAGACCCTTTGATAAAAGGCAAACCCTCTTTGTCAAACTATTTCAATTCCTGTGCTTTGGTCTTTCGCGGCTGTCACCTCAATGCCATCTCAGCTGGCCATGTTCCCCCTGAGCCATGCTTTGCCTTGCTTCTTTTCTACATGTTTCTCTCTGGTAGAAGAAATTGTGAATGACTTCAAAAGGGACCAAGAGATCACTAGCCTTCTTTAATGGAGAAATTACATATTGCTTAGAAAGCATCCTCTGATTCATCTGATTCTGTATGGTTTGTGCATTCCACTGTTTTGGAACTATTATATAATTTTGTACTGTTAGAAGTTAACGTGCAGAAAATTCATAGAAATACAAAAAATTATTTTCTATATACATGCAGATAAATTCTGTCCAATGGAGATTCAATGGACTTTTCTAACCTACTATTTAAAAAACCGGGTTTCTCTTCGTTAAGCAAGTTCATGTTGGCATTCTTGTTGGCCTTATATAGTTACTCTCTGGGATTGCCTTTGAACTAATGGCATTTTTATTCCCATTTTCCTTACCAACTAATGAGCTAAATAAAACCTTTGACACATGTTCATTTTATATCTGTGTGAACTCATACTCATGATTTACTTATTTTAAAAAGATCCTTTAATATCATCTACCCAATTTTAAAAATAGACAATTTTTTAGAGCAGTTTTAAGTTTACAGAAAAATTGAGTGGGTCATACCGAGAGTTTGCATGTATCTGCCACACCCTTCCCCAGTTTTCCTTGTTACCAACATACTGTACCATGCCAGAGGTACATTTATTACAATTCATGAACCTGTATTGACACATCATTATCATCCAAACTCCATCATCTACATTAAGTTTCACTCTTGGTGTTGTACATACTACAGGTTTGGCTAAACATATAGTGACAAGTATCTGTCATTCCGTCTCCTACAGAATAGTTTCACTGTCCTAAAAATCCTCTGCACTCTGCCTATTTATTCCTCCTTTTCCTCAACCCCTGACAACCACTGATCTTTTTATGTCTCCATACTTTTGCCTTTTCCAGAATGTCATATAGTTGGAATCATATGATTGGCTTCTTTCACTTAGCAATATGCATTCCAGTTTTCTCCATGTCCTTTCATGTCTTGATAGCTCATTTCTTTATAGTGCTGAGTAATATTCCATTGTCTGGATGTGTCATAATTTATTCATTCACCCACTGAAGGATTGGTTGCTTTCAAATTTTGGCAATTATGAATAAAGCTGCTATAAATATCTGTGTGCAGGTTTTTTACAGACATGTGTTTTCAACTCATTTTGTAAATACCAAGGAACGAAATGGCTGAATTGTATGGTAAAAGTATGTTTAATTTTATAGGAAACCATTAAACTATCTTTCAAAGTGGCTGTACCACTCTGTATTTCCATCACTAATGAACAAAAACTCCTGTTGTTCAACATCTTCACCAGAATTTCGTGTTGTCAGTGATCTAGATTTTGGCTATCCTAGTATGTATGTAGTAGTATCTAATTTCATTTTTATTTGCATTTCATTGATGATGTATGATGTAGAGCATGTTTTCGTATGCTTATTTGCCATCTGGATGTCTTCTTTGGTGAAGTGTCCATTCAGATCTCATGGCTATTTTTTAATCAGGTTGTTCATTTTCTTACTGGTGAGTTTTAATATCTATCCAATTTAAACATTTGGACTCAACTTGGCTGTATATTAGAATCACCTGCAGAGCTTTCAAATAATACAGGTCTGACTTTTGTACCTCCTTGTTACCCCAATAAGTTACATATCACTTGAGGGCTGGTGATGGCGCAGATTGCTGAGTCCCATGCCAAGAACTTCTGAGTTCGTTGGGGCCTGGGAATCTGCATTTCCAACAAGTTCCCAGGTAACAGGAAATGCTTTGAGAACAATTGCTCTGCTTAGTATGGATTAGTAGTTTACATACATTACAGTTTGTTAGCCTCTCTACATTCTCTCTATATTAGTCTGTTTTAAATTTAATTTTATATCTCATATTTTGTTTACAATTACCAATTTAAATGTGTGTGCTTTTGTAATTATAGCTTGGAACTGTGTTTTCTAGGTTAGTTTTCAAAATAATGCTTATAGTCTGCTAAGTCCCACCTTGTATTTTTGTTAAAATACTACTACCAGATAGAAAATGGTGCCTGGCCTATGGCCGTGTGGTCTTCAGAACTGTTTTTCGAGAAGCTTTTTAACTAAGAAGGCAAAATTCCACCATTTCTACTCAACTTAACTATTACCTTGTAAAAAACTTTTTGTAAAAATATCCCAACACAAACAATAAGATTAAACAAAGGATCATAGATTTCTCCCTAAGATGATAGTCTCTATTAAGCACAGAATTGAATGTACATATAATCAGATTTTAAAATGAGTTTGGGTCTGCCTAACCTAACATGTTGATGAGTCTGTCTCTTTCTAAAATTTAAAACCATAGTTTTTTGCAGAGAAATCTGGGCATAAGATTTAAATGAAACTTTGACTTTTCAAATTGGAATTTTCTGAGGTTATAGTTGATAATATTTAAGGTGAGTTTATTTTGCTATAACTGAATATTTCACTAAAAGGGAGAAATACCTGCTATTTTAATTAATTCTAAAACAACATATCTGCAAAGCCAAATAAAGTATGTTTTCTCTCCTATAAGGTAACATATTTCAAAAGATGGTGAGATATGGAGTAACCTCTCAATAGCATTTGGTTCCCTCCTCACTGATGTTCTACTGTTATGAATCGTTGTTTAATATAATGCTCATTCTCCTTCTAGGCCTTTCTTTTATCTCACTATAAAATATTTTTGAAAGCAAAAGTCATTCTGGAGTCAACACACACATGTATATGTTAAGACTTTAAGGTATTTGTCTGTTAAGAATTTTTTTTTTTAAAGAACAAACAGAAGCAAGAGAATCACAAAGGATTCAAATGAATATTTCTCATTTATTTTGAAGAGCATGAAATTTCTATATTAGCATTCATAGTTAGTATTCTGAGCATACATTTTACCCTTTTACATGTTACTTTAATTTTGCTTTGAGACAAGCTGAAAAAGAAACAGTATATGTGTGCATGTATATGTAATTTTTTCCTGTCTCTTTCTGTAGTTAGTGAAAAGAATTTACAGATTATGGTATACCAGGTAAAACCAAGCTTAAACGTGATGATCACTGAGGTGGTCAACTTCTGCTTTGCTTAGAGCTGTTGACAACCTCAGGTCACCTCTTACATATCTTTTTGTTAATTGATAAATTAATTATGACCATTTACAATACTAGGCAGCCCATGACTCAGAGAGACTGCATTTGAACTTGTTGTGGCCTGACAAATGCAGGCTTTAGACTTTATTCTTGGACATTAAGAATGGTTCATTTTTATAAGTGAAAAATGGGAACCATCAGGAAACCAGATATAGTTTAGAACCTTAGCACCACCATGAAGACATGAAGGTTATAGGAGGGGAGGTTTTGGATCTCAATGTGAATTGAGCTAGAAGCCCATCAGGACCCAGGTTCAGCAGTTGGGCTGTGAAGAAAAACTATCAGACTTAGAACATGAACAAAGAGAGCTTGTGTTACCTTTTTATTTTTGCATAACAAATTATGACATGCTTAACTTTAAAACAATGAGCATTTATTAGTTCACAGTTCTGCAGGTTAGAATTTTATCATTGCATAGCTGGGTTCTCTCTTCAGCATATCATGAAGCTGGAATGAGAATATCACATGACCTACACTCTGCTTTGGAGTCTCTGGGAAAGGGACCACTTCCAAGTTCATTCAGATTGTTGGCAGAATCTAGTTTCTTGTGGTTGTAGGACTGAGGTTGCCAGTTCCTTACTGACTCTTAGGTAGGGGCTGCTCTAAGCTTCTAGAGGCTGCTTGTATTTCATGCGCCCAACACATTTTTCTCTCGTTGAATCTCTCATTCTTCTACTGTTTTTGATTCACTTATTTCTGATTACTAGATTCAGACTTAAAGGGCTCATGTGATTAGTCCAATTCCACCCAGATAATCTCTCATTTTTAAGGTCAACTCACTTGGACCTTTACTAACATTTGCAAATGCCTTTCCATCAAACCTAGGTGAGTTTAATTGAATAGCTAGGAGTAGGCACATGTTTATCAGGGCCCAGGGACTTGGGAGCCATCTTAGAATTCTGCCTATCACTGAGCTACAAGATCAAACTCAACTGGGCAGCAACCTGCCAAGCTGGCAGACACCCAGATCAAGGAAGCATTGCTGCAGAGTGGACGTCTGATGGACAGTGGAATCTGCAACATTTCAACAGCTACACAATGTACCATTAGAAATGATGGTGGTTATTACCACTAGAATTGGATTTTTCTTTCAACTTGATGCTCCTAGAAGTTCTGAACATTTTTGGACAGAGTATGACTTCAACATTTGGGAGCAATTTCAGATTGATAAAGTCTAAAAAAGAGATGGTGAGTGTCCTGACAAAAGGACATATAGAAAATTGAGAATGATAGGACTTTGTGCTACAAATACCCAGAGGAATTCATGATATGTAAACATTGTTTTATGGCCCGGTGCAGTGGCTCACACCTATAATCCCAGCCCTTTTGGAAGCTGAGGTGAGCAGATCGCTTGAGCTCAGGAGTTCAAGACCAGCCTGGAAAATGTGGTGAAACCCCACATCTACAATAAATACAAAATATATTGGCTGGGTATCATGGGGCATACCTGTAGTCCCAGCTACTTTGTAGCCTGAGGTGGGAGGATTACTTGAGCCTGGGGAGGTCAATCAAAGCAGCACTGAGCTGTGATGAAATGCCACTGCATTATTCCAGCCTGAATAACAGAGTAAGACCCTGTCTCAAAAACAAGCAAGAAAGCAAACAACAACAACAAAATACCCACATTGTTTTATTAACTTGCTATAAGTTAATAAATGCTTGATATTTGCTATATAACAATCAATGCTATATAACAATTTGCTATATAAACATCAATGCTTGATATTTGCTATATAACATATGGGAGACATATGATTAAGAGTATAGTGGGGTTCAGCATCCCTGTGTCACTTCTTACTGCATTAATTTGAGCAAATTAATCCTAAACCTTAGTTTTATTTTCTATAAATTGGGAAATATACTAGTACCTAGCACGTAAAATATGAGTAGTCAGTAAAATACAACATGTAAAAGGCTTATAACAGACTTTAGTTAAGTGCTTGATAAATAGTCACTATGTTGAGATTAAGTTGTCTGGTTCCTAAAGTTACTAAGCCATTGCTATGGTTTCGATATGGTTTGTTTGGCCCCACTGAGTCTCATGTTGAAACTGGATTCCCACTGATGGAGGTAGGGCCTGGTGAGAGGTGTTTGGGTCATGGGATAGATCCTTCATGAATGGCTTGGAGTCCTCCTCAAGGTATTAGTGAGTTCTTGCTCTCTTAGTTCCCATGAGAGTTCCCAATTTGCTGATCATTAAAAAGAGCTTGGCCCCTGCCCCCTCTCTCTTTCTTTCTTTTTGCCATGTGATCTCCATGTACTGGCTTATCTTTGCCTTCCACCATGAATGGAAGGAGCCTCAAACCTTCTCCAGGAGCAGGTGCTGGCAACCATGCTTGTATGGGCTGCAAAACCATAAGTCAAATAAACCTCCTATCTTTATAAATTATACAGCCTCAGTTATTCCTTTATTGCAACACAGAATGGACTAAGGTAGCCATGTAGGTCTTTGATCATTTTAAAACTGATTTTACTTTTCATAGAGAATAGGATCTAAGTTGAGTCATTCATTTGCTGTCCATTTGTTCATTCAGTTATCTAAGTCATATTTATCAGGCTGCAGACTAAGCAATTGTGATGCCAATTTAAATGAGAAACAAATCCCTGGAGCTTGTGGTGATTACAGCCTAGAGATTCTAAAGGGAATCATCTCATTCCACTTCATTCTCACTGAGATTTAAAGAAAAACTTAAAGGGAACATAATGCAGTTTTAAAATAGAGCAATAAAGCAATTTTCTCACATTCCCCCAGACACTGTAAACTCTTGCAACTTGGAGACATGATTTTACACATTTTTGATTCCACCTAAAATTAGCATGGTGGGAGCACATAGTTAATACACTGATTTAAACTATACTAGAAACAGGTATTATCTTTGGGAACATAAGCAATAATATTTGTTAGTACCAGTGTCTAATGATTAGGCATCATCTTAAACAAGAAACATATTGATTTATTAGATCAAGAATATGGGCCTCATACACAAGTCAAAATGAAGCAATATTTACTGCAATATATGCTTTTATGTAATGCCTCTCAACAAAGTCCCAGGTGTTTTAGAAGCTGTGCTATTTTAGCACATAATAATATACTGCTGACTTTTCCTCATTGCTTCTAAAACAATATGGATCTACTTTTGTCTCATTTACAGAACAAATAAAAGCCCAAATTCAGTCGGTCAGTAAATAAGACCCATTTTTAAGAGAAAGCTGAGATCCTCAGAAAATAATTAAAGAGAACGACAGGGGTTTATATACAAAGCCGTACCTCACAACACCACTGGTATTTGTAGAAAATTGTAACTTAACTACATCACTAGCAAAAAAGAACGGGTTAAGTAAATTATCAAATAGTCACAGAAGTGCCATATTAGGCATCATTTATGAATGTTCATGAAGAAACTGTATTGTCATAAGGAGAGTCTTACGGCAATGTTAAATGAGAATAAAAGCAGACTTCAGTCCTATAGCATTGCAGGATGACTATAGTTAACAATAATACATTATATAGTTTCAAACAGCTGGAAGGAGGATATTGACTATTCCCGACACAAATAAATGATAAATATTTGAGGTGATGAGTATGCTAATTATCCTGATCTGATCACTATATGTTATATGTATGACAGCATCACTATGTATATCATACACATGTACAATAATGTCATTTAAAAAATTGAAAAAGAGCTGAAAATACAATATTTGCAATTATCATAATCATATATTTATTTCTATACAAAGGGGATACTGGTTATTCCATTTCAGTCAAACATCACTTTAGAATGACTGTTGGTGCAGTGGTTGATTGCACTTTAGTACAAATTGAAGGATGTAGTCAAGGTCTCCGTAACCATCTGGCTGAGAACAGAAATTACATAGTTACAGATTTTTGTTGTATATTGTTGACTGGCGCTCAGCATCCAACCCCAACTCTTTCAGTTGTGTTCTGTAGAAGTGGGAAAGCTAAAACTCACGAATCCGATTCTATCTGGAAACTATGGCTCTGTATGTGAGTTAGATTCTACAAGTTAGATATACATTTATGCTGTCTGGTAGTAAGGCAAGGCCATTTTTTTTTTTTTTTGGTGGGGGAAAGCACTATTTATAAAAATTAGAAATATAAGATTTTATAGTAGAACCTTACTAGTGAGCATCCTCTAAATTTTATGAGTGTTGAAGGCAGGGGAACTTTCTTGATCCAGGCATTCCACCTAAGTCTAAAACCAAGTGATGGCTGAAAGCAAAAGAAAAAGCCCCTGAAGCAGGTCAGTTTTATAAAGTTCTGGGAATAATTCCTGGAGGCCCAGCTTATAGAATGTTCCTCCTGTGCCCCAATGAGGCTGCAGACACTTGCTGCTTTGTGTTAACCCCCTTCCTGCTGAAAATACCAAGTAGTTTCTCTTTTCTATCCTAAGCTAAATGAAGACAAACATAGGTATAATGTGAATTCTGCTAGGAATATTTTACAACTTTGTGTAATATAATTGATTAGGTTTTTGGCATGCATGTGTTTTGAGCTCCTTTTCTATAAAAACGTGTTCATGTTAAGCGTATACAGGTATATACCTTTGTGGATATGAGGACTGGGGAGAGAGAGCATGCTTGTGGGTCATATAACTGCACCTGCTACAGACTCTAAAAACCATTTCAAATATTTTCTTAAGTCACCACTAACTATACATAGCAAGATAATACATTGAATAATTGTCTTCTGGTTACAGAATTTTTCATTCAAAAATTAATAAAGGAGAAATAGATATATATATTCTGGAACATTGTTACCTTAACCAGATACTCCTTCTTCCTCTTTCCTCAAAACTGGTCTATTGTTCTCTAGTTACCCTGGCCAGGATGAGAAGAAGCTCCAACCTCTGGTGGTTGGAGAGACCCTACATGTCTAAATATCAATAGTCGGAAATATAGTCTTTCTTTCAACTCAAGTAAGCAAGGATTTATCAAGTATCTACTGGGAATAAAATAGGTGCTGGAGATCTAATAATGATTCAGATATAACCCTAATCATTTAAAAAAAATTTCAATTTCTCATAAAAGACACATGCCATGTAGTATCATACTAGTAACTGTTTATCAACCAGTTTTCCAAGAAAAAATGTATGCACATATGTATGTACATGTTTATTATAAATATTATTATAAAGACTGCTGCACAACTTATAAATACTAATAAAAATAGAATCCTCCTTATTATAAATTGTATATAATGAATTGCTCCTCAAAGTATGCCTTCATCAATTTTACTGAAATCTTATATCTATAGCCAACTGATGATTGCAATTGAGGAATGAGTGTAGTCTAAAAATGAATGTTTTTGTCTATGTTAACACTATGTTAAAATTCATGTTTTTGTCTATGTTAACACCATGCTAACAAGTAAGATGAAAGAGAAACAATTAATGTGAATTCGATCTTCACTCATTCATCAATGACATGAGCAATTTCTTTTCTAAATGCTGCAAAGTATTTTCTGGATTTTTTATATTCTTCACAATGTAAGAGCTAGAGGCACAATACATGTTAAGTTTAATGTGAAGTGTTAACATTTTCCCAATCACTTAAGCCTCTACTATTAATATAACAGTAATCCAGTTCTGCTTTGTAATGTTTGTGAAGTTCAATGGTATAAATACTCCCGTCATGAATAATTTCAAGCTGCCAATGGAATGATACTGAACACGGAGTTGGAAAGAGAGGCACAGTACAGTACCTCATTATTTTAGTATTCCCACCACACAAATAAAATAGAAACAAATAACTTCAAAAGCATATATAATAGTAAAATGTAGTAAGCTAATTAGGGAGTAATGAGTTTTGAGCATTTATTTAATTTATCTTTAATACAATTTATTTAACTATAATTTTCATAGAGTTTACTTTTAAGTAATGGCTGTATTTAACAATTAGCTTTTGAAATTCATTAAAATGTAAGGATTGGCTCTTGTAAGCCTATGTGGGCCAGCTCTAGCACAACACTGGACATGTGATTGGTGATAAAGATGAAAGGAAGCATGAAGAAAAAATAGTAATCTGCGTATTGGGGAAATCAGGAAATAAATCCTGAATAGGAGCCACCCAGGCAACATTGGGAGGTGCAGTGAAGGACATCCAATGCAGAGTAGGGAGAAGTGTCACTGGCAGGAGGTATCACGGCCCACTCAAAACTTTCCCTCATCTCAGCATTCGAATGGGGTGAAGTCTGCAGAGGCCAGATTGGCAATGAATCTTTAGGCCAAACTGAGGTTTGAGACTTGCATCTTGTTTGAAACTGACAGCCTCTGAGAAGCTTTAAAAGCAAGATGATGCACATTTTAAAGCAATGACTCTAGCAGGAGTACGGAGAACAGAGAGTATTAAAGCAAAGTCATAGATAGGAAGGCCAGACTGGTCCATCAACGCTGATGTTGGTCCTCCAGTTTCTCTCTGGTCAGCATCTTGTCCTTTCCCTTTCCTGCCTTTTTCTAATTTTATCTTCCCATTAGCAAATTACAGGTTAAATCCCAAATAAATGAGAGATGATTCCATCCAGCCATCCAGACTGAGGAGGCTCAGAATGTACCCAACCTCTTCCTATTCTGTTTGTTTGTTTGTTTGTTGTTTTGAGATGAAGTCTTGCTCTGTCACCCAGGCTGGATGCAGTGGTGCAAACTCGGCTCACTGCAACCTCCGCTTCCCAGATTCAAGCGATTCTCCTGCCTCAGCCTCCTGAGTAGCTGGGATTACAGACATGCACCACCATGCCCGACTAATTTTTGTATTTTTAGTAGAGACAGGGTTTCACCGTGCTCGTCAGGGTGATCTTGAACCTTGTGATCCGCCCATGTCGCCCTCCCAAAGTGCTGGGATTACAGGCATGAGCCACCTCGCTCGGCCAATGTCTTCCTATTCTATGATGACTTTATAGAGATACATCCAAAGAGACGTTGTTAACCAAAACATCATTACATTTACAAATTTAGGAAGAAAACTCAAATCAAATAAAATTTGATCTTATTAGGAAAAGTGATACTAGAGACTTGAAACATATTAGCCTCAATGACAATAGTGATGCTGGCAGATAGTGTTGAGAAACTTAGAGGATCTGTGGAAAATTTAGTTTATCTTAATTTAGGCTATATGTAGCTCAAACATATGCTGACCTTTTATATTTAAAAGGGATTTCTTTCCAAAGAGTGACAGCTCTTTTCTTTCTTTCTACAAGATTGAAATTAGAGATGGAGGTCTTGTGACTTCTGAGAACAGAGAAGAATGTAAGCAGCAGAAAGTTTCTGGGAAACTTTCCAGATTATGATTTGAGGCGACTGTTTCTCTGCCTATACCCCAGACACCTGCTCCTTCCTGTTTGACTGTAAACTTTTTCCTTCAGTTTATAAAGAGATATGGCATTTGGGAAAATTGCTTGGTTACCTGAATTTATTTGAAGGAGGTCAGCATTTCTAGACAACTTTGATATTTAGGTGATGGAATGAAAGTTAAAAAAAAAGCAGCATTGAGGTTTTAATTTGAAAATGATTGAATCAAGTCTTTAGTTCTAATAGAGCTATGTTCCCCAGTTTTGGGATTTCATTAGGTATATGCTTATAGAATGTGGCATTATGATCAGAGTTGAAACAAACCAACCATATTTAAAAAAAAAAAAGCTGTCACTGAAAGAAAGGAAAATGACAAAACAAACAACTTCTGCCCCCCAAAAAACACCCAGAAAACTTTTGAAAACATGTTAATACTGTAAAATAATCAAATACATTGAAATTAAAACAACAATAAGATATCTTATATGTATTCTAGTGAATATATAAAATTGAAGGCTCACTAAAATATATACTCTTCTCTACTACTTTTGTGGTGAACACTTTTACCATAAATCTTAAATGTTTATATGTCTTGAAGGTGCATCAGTCTCTAGAACTCATGTTCATAACTGGTATATAATACTGCCTCTTTCTGTAAACTACTATGTGTTGTTGGTCTTTTTGTGGTTGGATTATTTAGAATTTCATTTGTGTTCTATATCCTATATTAGATCTTAGTGTCTTCCAGATAATATGAAACCAAAAAAATGCTTTTACTCTCATGTTTCTTTTATTAATGAAAATTTTATCAACAATTAAACATTTATTCACCCCAACTTCATTCCCCAAACCATTGGAGGCAGCCTACCACAAAACCAAATAAGCTTAAAAGAACAATAAAGGGACACAAGTTTAAGAACAAGGAAAACATGAATTATAAGAAGAAGTCTGCAGCATGAGAAGAAAGTTAGAACAGTAATATAGAAACTGTAAGGAACTCTACCAATGGAACAGCAGAGCCACACAATTAATAGAGTAGGCTTGGAAGTCAAAGTGAAGCAGCCCAGACCAGCTCCACTGCTTTTAGTGACTGAGTGCTAAAAGCAGCTTTGCTTGGAGGCTCCATGAGGGGCTGTGAAGTAAGATGTAGACCTAAGGATGACCATAGGGTCCCTTGAGGTAAATGCACTAATGTGTGTCTCAGAAGCTGATTTTTTTGCTTTAGAACTTCTAAATCCGCACAAATCTCCCTCCAAATGCCATTCTATCTCTCCTTCCAATGTTCATCACACTCAGTCTTTTTAAAGTATTTTTTAAATTTAATTTTATTGTTAATTGACAAATAATAATTGTATATATTTATGGGGACACAATGTGATGTCTTGATACATGTAGGGTTCACATCCATTGTCTTCTGCTGTAGCCTTGGAAACAAAGGGGTCTAGCTTTCCAGAGCCAGAGGAAGGCTTCTTTTGTGTGGGGTGTTGGCAGGGAAAAGTAAAGGAAACAATGGGGATTCATTTTGCCTCCTCGCCAAGCTCCCTCCCTTCCTAACTATATAGCATGCCCACTCAAACAAGAATCAGCCTGGGACACCCAAAATGCCTTTGCCTCACTGCTCTTTGCTGTAGTTGTCATCTTTCTCACTGCAGTTGTGAAAAAGCAGAAAGTGAGTTCTGAATGTGTCAGGCCTGTTGAGCTACTGTGATGGTTAATACTAAGTGTCAACTTGATTGGAATGAAGAACACGAAGTATTGATCCTGGGTGTGTCTGTGAGGGCGTTGCCAAAGGAGATTAACATTTGAGTCAGTGGACCTGGAAAGGAAGACCCACTCTTAATTGGGTGGGCACCATCAAATCAGCTGCTAGCGAATATAAAACAGGCAGAAAAACATGAAAAGGAGAGATTGGTCCAGCCTCCCAGCCTACTTTTTCCCTTGCTGGACACTTCCTTCCCTCGAACATCAGACTCCAAGTTCTTTAGTTTTGAGACTCGGACTGGCTCTCCTTGCTTTTTAAGCTTGCAGACAGCCTACTGTGGGAATCTGTGATCATGTAAGTTAATACTTAATGAACTCCCTTTTACATCTATCTATCTATCTAGCTATCTATCTATCTAGCTAGCTAGCTATCTAGCTAGCTAGCTAGCTAGCTATTCCTATTAGTGCTGTACTTCTGGAGAACCCTGACTAATATAGCTACCCAGATACAGACACCTGGAGAGAGGTCGATGGAGGCAGAGGATACAAATCTGACTGCAAAAGGATTGAAGGACAGTCTTTATTGAAAGTCTTTGATGGGTTTACAGAGAAGTGAATTATATTGAGAGATAACTCAGATGAATTTTCTACAAATCCATTGTTGCTATCGTTCATTTTCCTAACCACCTGCTGACTTAACCTGAGGATCTTTCTCCATTTGCCCTCTGACTCTGCTTTTCTTTCCTGACTCTGTGGTGCTTCTCGGTTTTTCTCTCATTTTCTTCCTTCAGTCTGTATGTCTGTCTCTCACTGCCTCCTCCAGCCCCCACTTGATCCTCCTGCATGTTCTCTCCTTCCAGATTATTATCTCTTGGTGTTTGTTCTATGCTTTCCTGTAAAAAAAAAATTGGCCTCTCTGGGTTTTTGTAATTAATATATCTACTCACAGAGGAAAGGAATGATTCTAAATGTTACTTGTTTTTCCCTGACACATATCAAATTTTAGTTCTTATTCTACCTAAAGTCCAGTCTCCAGTTGAATTCACCATTCTCTCTACTCTTGCTGATGGTTAGATAAGCAGCAGACAGCATACGCACAGACCATATATTGAGAAAGAAGGGAGCCTATTTGAAATTGCAGAAATTAAAACAAAAATAACGATGCATAAGGAGCTTTCTGAGGAGTATATCCCCTACCCACCAACCCACTTCAATTGGAAATCTGTTTCCAGTCAGCAGAAAACTGACCAAAGACCCATCATCAATTATACTTTGTGAGATTGGCTGTCCCAGGAATATGCAGAGAGGCCCAGAAATTGTAGAAAAGAAGGGCTTGGGAAGGTCCATGCCTATAAGGCCAACAAGACACTTTCTGTACTTCAAGAAACGTAGTCTTGCTGTTACTGTATTCTGCCTGATCAATTTTCCTTATTTTAATGACACGTGGTTTTCATGTTTTGTAATATTTTTGTTATCACAAATGGTAAAAAGCCAATCCATACAGTCTGAGGTGTAGGATGGGAAAATGTAAGACATTCATACAGTGACCTTTCAAATAGTCACAGATGACACGGTTCCTGGACAGTCGGGCATGCCTCCCACATGCATTCCAGTGAAAACAATTCTGTAGAGAGCAGAGACCACTGTGGCCTAAATAAATAGCTTTTCAGTGGTCCAGGAGGGCTAAGTATACTACTTCAGACACCTGGAGAAATGGATGACTTGAATGTCCTCAACACAATCCTGGATCATTATCTTTACTTTCAACCAGATTCTCATAAAAGGAGATTTAGTCAGTGATTTCTAGGCCCACAGTGGTTTGCCAGTGGTTGCTATTAGTAGGAAATCAATTCAGAGATGTTATTTGAGGATGAAGCTCCTCGGGTATTCTGGTGCCTTTTCAGGAAGCTAAGAGGCGCTCCACTACCAGCCCTTCAGAAAAAAATTCCCAAGTTGCCTAATTTCACCTGAATTTTTGGAGCTCAGATTTAAAAATTACTTGTGAGTCAAATTCAATTTGAAAATATGCAACTTTTTTTTAGCTCTTACTTTCTCCCTGAGCTATTTCTTGAAAATTGTGGAGGAATTGCTGTTGCTCATTGGGTCCATTTACATGCATTATTTATTTTTATATGTGTTACATATTTGTCTCTCCTCCCTCCTACAAGCTGTTTCATAGCAAGACCTCTTGTTCTTATGTATATTCATGATGACATTAAAGCCATCCTCACCCTCTGGTTGTCTAAAGGAAATGGAAATTCTGAGGATCTTTGAAAAGCAAAAAACCAAGTTTCCTTTAGTTTGGATTTCTAGGGGATTGCATAGCCACTAAATCTGTAACAACCAGAAGTAAACACATATGTATGTGCTTTGGAAATTCAGTTGATGTGCTGTTGGATTCGGTTTGTCAGTATTTTATTGAAGACTTTTGCATCAATGTTCATCATGGATATTGACCTGTAGTTTTCTTTTTTATTTGTGTCTTTGCCACATTTTGGTATCAGGATGATGTTGGTCTCATAGAAAAAGTTAGGGAGGATTCCCTCTTTTTATATTGTTTGGAATAATTTCAACAGGAATAGTACCAGCTCCTCTTTGTATATCTGGTAGAATTCAGCTGTGAACCCATCTGGACCTGG
>CAUYLG010026014.1:0-10171 GCA_963573385.1 Cacajao melanocephalus | reverse complement strand
GGACCACGAAAGGCTGAAATGTTGAATAAGAGCTTTCACTCTCCCTTCCCCACTAAAGAAGTCATGAGCCAAGGTGATTTCCTTTAGCACACAGCTTTGCTGGCTTGGAGGAGGGCTGACACAGATAAAGTGACATTTCTCTTCTTACCTATTTCAATGCAGCTGTTCTCCGTTTTGTGCTCATCTGGGTTACCACAGTTTCTTAACTGGATTCTGGACTTTTCATAAGATGATTTTTTTCCACATGTCATCTTTAAATCAATGATTCTGTGGAAGATGAGGGCTGGAATTCCCATTCCACCGTTTTGCTATTCATGCTTTTGACTGAAAATCAAAGTAGTGCAATTTGATAAGTTATGGGAAAAGCAATGAAAAAGCTAGTATATCAGACTTAACTGTAACAAATAACTGTGGGCACCTGAAAAAGTCATGAAGAAAAATTTAGAGTAAACTGAAGAAACTATTTGCCACAAATCTCAACTTCTAATCTCAAACTTCCAGGCTCAAGTGATCCACCTTCCTCAGTCTTTCAAAGTACTGAGATTACAGGCTTGAGCCTCCACACCCAGATCAAAGTTTTGTAAAAATACAAATACTTTGCAGTGCTGCCAGTAATACAGCAACACCAGAACTCATATAAATATTAGTAGGAACATAAGCTAGTACAATATTTCTAAGCTTGTGGTAGTAGGTATTAAAATCATTTTTTCAAGTTCATATTCTTTGAATCAGTAATTTTGCACATACAAATATGTCTTATAAAGAACTGAGGGTACCTAAATTACCAACTTTATGGAAATTAAGTTGGAAGAAAAAATATACCATTTAAAAAAATATATTTACATATCAAAGAGGAGACACAGGCTGAGTATTGGATATAACATTTTTAATTTAAAAGGAGCCTATAAAATTCGAACAAATTTTATGCCTTATTCTGTTTTGTGCTGCTCTAACAGGATACATGAGACAGCATAACTTGAAAAGAGGTTTATTTGGCTCATGATTCAGGAGGCTGGAAAGTTCAAGAAGCATGGCACCAGCATCTGCTCAGCTTCTGGTGAGAGTTTCATCCTGTGTCACAATACAGTGGAGAAGCAGAAGGGGAAATGAGGAATTGAAAAGAGAGCCAAACATGAGAGGCAACCTCACTTTGCCCCTTTGCACCAACTGACTCTTGCAGAAACTAATCCATTCCCCAGTCTTATGAGAAAGGCATTAATTCCTTCATGAGAGCAGAGCTCTCATGGCCAAAATGCCCCACCTCCCAACACTGTCTGCTTGAGGAATTAAGATTCTAACATACAGGCCAGGTGCAGTGGCTCACGTCTGTAATCCCAGCACTTTGGAAGGCCAAGACAGGAGAATCCCTTGAGGCCAGGAGTTCAAGACCAGCCTGGCCAACATGGTGAAACTCTGCCTCTATTAAAAATACAAGTATTAACCAGGCATGGCGGTAGGCACCTGTAATCTCAGCTACTCAGGAGGCTGAAGCAGGAGAATTGCTTGAATCCAGGCGGCGGAGGTTGCAGTGAGCTACAATTGTGCCGCTGCACTCACTACAGACTGGGCAACAGAGTGAGACTTATCAAAAAACAAAAATAAAGAAAAGAAAAGAGAAAATAGATTCTAACATACAAACTTCTAGGAGACACACTCAAACTATAGCACTGAAAAAAAAAAGTCCATAACCAAACTGCACCTCATTTCTATAGGAAGATAATAAACTCTGCTTCCTACATTAAAGGAACTTATTGTCAACATACTGTTGAACAAAGTACAAATCCATAAACACAGGGGAAAAAAAGGAATGGAAATAACAGAAGACAAGAGATATCAAAATTTACAAGATAAAAAACAGACAGGCCGTGCACGGTGGCTCATGCCTATAATCCCAGCACTTTGGGAGGCTGAGGTGTGCTATAGCTGGCCTAAAATTAGAGCCTGAACAACACTATTTTATAAAAGACAAAGTTGTGTTTTAAATAAGTTGAAACAGCTGCCCCATTCTCCTCACAATAACTACTGACCTTGGCGTCTAAGTAAGGCTGCACACCTTCCTTATCAGTAACTGCCCAAAATTGCTAGCCTTTGTTTACCAGATAAACAGCCCAAGCTGATTCCATCATGGCCCCTGCGCCCCGTAATAAATAACTAAGATCTGTCACTCCCACTACAACCTAGACAATGTATAGACAGATGCTTATCTTGACTTCTGTGAACCACTTAAATAACAATCGAAGTGACAATATATCCACAATGTAGCACCTGGCCCTTGGAATGTCCGGAGACCGGCACTCTCCTCTCTGCCCGGGAGATGATTTATGGGACCCCCTAAATGTCTAAATCCCTTCACACCCACCCCCGCCACATGCCCTTACCAGGAAGAAAGGTATAAAAGGTATTGACACCCTCCCTCCGGGTGGTGTCTCCAACCCACAGGTTGGAGAGACGTGAGTCCTCTGTGGTCGCCGGCAATAAAGACCCTGCAATTTGGCCTACTTTTGTCTTGGTGTTAACTTTCTACGCTCGGTTCACTACAACACTGCCAGGGGCTACCACTCGCCATGGCTGTTTCCTCTACCCATCCTGCTCTCAGGGACTGCTCAGGGGAGGGGTCGCCACCAGCCAGAGGGGCACAGCTGCACGTGTGTGAACCACCTGCGTAAGGAAGGGCTGCCCGTCTCCCCGCAGTCTCCATCGCACCCGTTTCACTCTGTGCCCTCACACAGCATCACGTGACCTTTGGTGTTGGCTGTGGGAGGCTGTTTCAGGCTGGCTTTGGTGTCCCTCCGGTGTCGGGTTTTCTGCCTTGGGGCTGCCATGTGCTCAGGCTCATCTGTGCTTCCGCACCCAGAATCTGCCATTTCTCTACGGAACCCTGGTTCCTTCTGTTTTTGAGCCATTTGGGTACAAAGGGGATAAAAGGCCATGTGAGTCACTGCCCCAACTGCATGCCCAACTCAGACAACAAGGCGGTGTGGAAGTGTCGAGCGAGTCAGCTGCACAGTGCTAGCTGCGCCCAGCCAGCCACTCCTGCAGCAGGCAACTTTCTATGTCATAAAATCAGGGACCTAATGGTGTTGCTGTGAGAATGCCAAATTGAGTACATGTATGTGAATACAGTTGCTTCATTCCTTTCTCTAAAACCGCCAGGACACGGAAGGGCACCCACATACCCTGGGAGCTGGAGCCGCAGGAAGGAGAAGCCGCCCAGGCCCCAGCCCGGCCTCGGCTCTGGTCTTCCCGAAGCTGCACACTAGAGCCTTCGGTCACTCACCAGCAGCCCAGGAGGGCAGACCCCATCCACGACGGCGAGAATCTTCCAGTCCAGGTGCCAAGGACACCTCAGTGCTTGACTTCTCGGTGCATTTGTTAGGGGATGGGGGCACAGGGCATCCCTGGGCTGGCTGGTCCCTGAGGCCCCTTCCTGTGCACAGCTGCTGTGGTCTGACTGCGAAGCGGCCCTCTGTGCTCCCCAGGAGCAGCCTCCCTTCTCCATGTGCAGGTGGTAAAGGAAGGGGCCGCCTGCCTTGCTTCCTCAGCTGAAGAGTCTCTGTGACCCAGGTGTGGAGACCAGGCCTGGCAGGTGAAGTGCCCTCACCTGGAGTCCAGGTCTGTGCTGCTCACAGTGCATGATCACTGAAGGCTCACTCGGTGCTGGAACAGGCCCTGGAGAGGGAGGTGCCCAGCCGAATGTGGAGTCTGCCCCGGGGCGGTTTCTCCAACAGGGGAGACGTTGTGTGTTAGGACTCGCCTTCCCTGGGCAGAGGCAGGAGCCAGGGTGAGGCTGGCAGCCAGTGGGAGGCCAGCTGTCCAGGGTCCCAAGGGCCACTGTGGAGTTTCCTGGGCAACCTGGGAGTTTTCCTCCCCAGGGGCTCTGAAGCAGTAAATAGGGAGAGTGTGGAATGCGTTCATCCCCACTTCTGGCACAGGGCCATGCAGGGGGACCCCCTATGATGCAGTTCCCTCTCGGAGAACCACCTCTGCTGCTGGCCCCTCCCGGCCTGGCTGCTACTGGTCAGGCACCTGCTGATACTGCAGCACAGTGCCAGGCGTTCACAGAGCTCATGCCCCAAGGATGGCAGCACCAACAAAGGAGCAGACAAGCAACAGGACTTGGTGGCAGCGGATGGGGCTGGCATCTGTATTCATCTGTTCTCACGCTGCTAATAAAGACATACCCGAGACTGTGTAATTTACAGAGGAAAGAGGTTTCATGGATTCACAGTTCCACATGGCTGGGGAGGCCTCACAATCATGGTCAAGATGGAGGAAGAGCAAAGGAACATCTTACATGGCGGCAGGCAAGAAGAGCATGTGCAGGGGAACTCTGGTTTAGAAAACCATCAGATCTTGTGAGACTTACTATCACGAGAACAGCCCCCGGGATTCAATTACCTCCCACTTGGTCCCTCCCATGACCTGTAGGAATAATTCAAGATGAGATTTGGGTGGGGACATAGCCAAACCATATCAGCATCCATCAGGAAGACCTCACTGAAGGAGGACTTGAGAACTGTGGAAGGAAAATAAAACCTCAGGACCCCAAACCCACTATGAGGAAGAGTTCAGCTTGGGAACAAAGTCACACAAAGGCAGCCTTCCTTTTGGTCCTAAGCAGACGGCTGCAGACAGAAGGCCATGAGTCTCCCCAGGGGTCTCCCTCACCAGCTGCCCACAAGGAAATGCCCTCTGGGCCCCAAAGTCTGTGCCCTAAGGCAGTGTCCTGCTGAATCTTACCCTGACGGTATAAATAAATGGCTTATCTTCACAGGTATAGGACTAAGACAAGACCAAAAGCCGTCCCTCCTCCACCTAGCCCGAGACACACTCATGTCTTCCTCTGCTCAAAACTCCTCAAAACTCTCTTTGCAGAAAGCCCAGGCCACAGGTCCTACAATAATTTCTGTATCTTTTTCCCTGGCGAGTCCTCAACCTTAGCAAAATAACACGCTGGATGGATTGAAATCTTCCACGGCCCCATTCTGGTTGGCAGATCAGAGACTGCAGGAAGGTGTGAGAGTTCCATGAGGCTCCCAGGGGAACGGCCCGCAAAGCAGGACTGCAGGGTGAGGCTGAGGAGTGGCAGTCAGCGGGAAGGGTGTGGGAATGGGGGATGCCTGGCTTGGCTGTGGGGGAAGCCCACACTCCTGCCCTCGATCCCCTCCCTCTGCGAGCCTTTCCCACATGACACCTCTGTCAACACTGGAGAGCAAGGCCCCAGGGGGGAGCCCTGTTTCCCCCATCCACATCCAGGGCTCATGGGTCCAAGAGAGGCAGAGAAGCCAGCACCAGGGCTTGAGGCTTTCTGGTTACTGGTAGGTGCTGGCTCCTGTCAACAAGAAGAGCCTTCTGAAGGCTTTGGAGAGTGTCTGCAGGGCGATGTCCTTCTGAAGGCTTTGGAGAAATTTTCCCTCGTCTTTTCCAGGCCACATTCCTTATCTTTTTAAAATCTTTATTTATAATTGACACATAATGGTTGTACATATCTATAGGATACAGTATGATGCTTCAATACATGTATACGTTATATAATGATCAAACCAGGGTAATTAGCATATCCATCACTGTAAACATTTATCATTTTGTGATAACATTCAGAATTCTGTCTTCCAGCTATCTGGAAAGACACATTATTATTTGCTATAGTCACCCTATTGTTAATAGAACACCAACATTTATTCCTCCTGTCTGTCTGTAACTTCGCATACCTGTTGACCAGCCTCTCTTCATCCCAGCCTTAGGGCTGAGAAGCTTTTATTTTATTCTCTATTTTCTGAAACACCCTGTACAAGTTAGAAATCAAGTGCTCCTTAAAATTAGGTATAATTTACCCATAAAAATGTGAGAACTTTGTTTGATTGTCATTTAAATTTCTTTAGTTTCGATTGGCCTATCCAGGTTCTCTATTTCTTCTCAAGTCTATTTTGGTACTTCGTGTTTTCCCAGGAAGTTATCAATTTCACCTAAGCTTTCAAACGTGTTAGCGTATGGTTCCCCACAGTACGCTAACTTTTCTTCTTGGTGTATCTACGGTTATTTCTTATCTACCTATCCATCCATCTATATTTATTTTTATTTATTTATTCACCATTCATTCTTTCCTATATTCTGTTCCGTCAACTGTCACCAGTATCACCCCTCCACTTCCTTATCTAGAGATCTAACTATAGACTCTAAAACACAAAACAGCTTTTAGCTCCGCTAATTTTCTGCTTTTCTGTCCTCTCTGTTTCATTGATTTCTGCCATTTCCTGTGTTATTTCCGGCCTTACGGATCCTTGGGCTTTCTCTCTTGCTCTTTTTTCAGTTTCTGGAGTTAATTTTTCATGCTTCTTAACACATGTGTTTATAGCTACAAATGTCCTTCTAAGCACTGCTTTAGCTATATCAGGCTAATTTAGACATATACCGCTTCATAATCACTCAGCCCTAAAGTTCTTGCATTTCCTTTATGATTTTATTTCTAACAAGAAGTTTTTATAGCATATTATTTATATAAGCTATTCCTTTAATTTCCAGTTTAATTGAATTATGCTCTCCACATGTTGTGTTATACATGGACTTCCCCTGTACGCATACATTCCTATGTTACAGACAGACTCATCTGTACACATCCTAGTTTTGTACGTTCTCTGTATGCTTACAAAGTAACATGCAGAGTTCAAAATATACCTAACAGCTCAAACTTATTTATTATATTGCTTAAGATATTAATACTCCTGCTTATTTTTTGTTGACCTACTTCTTCGAGAGATGTGTTAAAATCACCAAACAACTGCTCATTCATCCAACTTTCCTTGCAATTTTATCAATACAAGTTCATGGTAACAGCTCAAGTCACAGGCACTAATGTCTGCAGGGTATCACCAGGCCACCAAAACAGCACCCCCACTCTTGATGCTCTCATCACCTACTGTTTCCAGACACCTCAAGATGCTCTTCAGCCCCCAGCGCAGCCTTCTTGTCCTTCACTCCTGAAACCTGTGCTTCCCTGGCGTCTCAGGGCTGGCTCCAGGGCAGAGCCAGAAGGCCGTGCGAGAACTACCTGGCCTGGAACTGGACCCCAAGGTGTTCAACCACAACCAGCTCACTGCTACCAAAACTAGGGACTCCTGATTTCCCAGAGTCATATACAGAATAGGCCTCAGGGCGCATTGTGGACTGAAGCAGGGTGAAATACAGTACTGAGTCACTTCTAACATCCTTCATTTGTCAAGGTTAAGTTGACTTTGTTATATACATTCTTGGTAAACAAACAAACACGCAAACAAAAGACAATAACTCACCTTCCCCCATAAGCAGGCTATAAGGTTTAGAGCAGATCCATAGACAGCAACAGTTGAGATGTATTGAACTCAGACCATCATAACCAGAGTGGGTGATTTACAGAAGGGTTGACTTCTGTCGTGGAGCCCACCTACCTAAAACACAAAAACACAGGGCTTGTGTGAGCATTGCCGGCACAGGGCCTGTCCTTCAGCATTGGGCTTCAGTGGAACTGCCTCTTGCCTTCAACAGAGCAGTAAACACGTCTTCAGCATTCGAGTACGCAGCTCGGTGTGAGTATGGGACGAGGTGCCTGCAAGCACTCACCGTGGGGCTATTTCCCCCATACCCCAGATGAGGCGACTCAACACAAAGGCAGGCTTCCACTCCCAAGTGAGACGTCTATATGAAATGTTTTGATAAAATTGCACTTAGTATATTGCTTACATGTACACTGATTTATTTTTATTTTTATTTTTTCTTTTCATGTTTTTACATGTACACGATTTTAAAACAATATTTATTATATATTAATTTAAACACATTGCTGGTTTTCTAATTTCACTGATAGTGAATGAATTTCATCTAATTTCTTCAATTTCAGCATGCTCTTAGAGGAGAGACTTGGAAAAAGAAGGCACATCTGGGGCCGGATGTGGTGGCTCGTGCCTGTAATCCCAGCACTTTGGGAGGCTGAGATGAGAGGATCACTTAAGGTCAGTAGTTCGAGACCAGCCTGGCTGACATGGTGAAACCCCATCTCTACTAAAAATACAGAAATTAGCTGGGTGTGGTGGTGGGGGTCTGTAATCCAAGCTACTTGGGAGACTGAGGCAGGAGAATCACTTGAACCCAGGAGGCAGAGGTTGCAGTGAGCCGAGATCACATCACTGCACTGCAGCCTGGGTGACAGAGTGAGAGAGACTCTTTATTCAAAAAAAAAAAAAAAAAAAAAAGAATATTTGGAACCTTTGGAGAAAAAGGGAAGGAAGGATGGAAAGAGTGGAAATTCAGTTTCCTACAGAAATAAAAGCATAGCAAGACATAAGAAGACATACATTTAATCCATCTCCAAATCCACCATTTGGTATTTTTTCTCTGAAAAAAAATTATGTATTTTTGCTGACCCACAAAAAAGGATGCTATTGGACAAAGAAACCTGGTAACCCACTGCATGTCACTCGGCACATCCATTCCCAGCTAGAAACACCTGTTACTGCGAGTGCAGAGAAATCCAAGTGCTTTTAAAATAAAAACAGAAAACACAGGCATGCAAAATCCCTTTGGGCAAATGACTTTCTCCAAGTAGCAGACCCTCCTGAAGTCCATCATGGTTCTGGGAGAAGGAAGCAGGATGTGGGCACTAAAACTTCTTCGGCTGATGGAATTGAGAACTCCCACACAGCACTGCAGCACAGAGTAAAATGAGTCAAAGCTGTGCAGATGTGAGAAACACCAGAAGTGAAACACTAAAATTACCAAGAATACAAATGGACAGTTAAAACAAGAAACTGTGAAATGGTAATTAATTTAACCTATGAAAAAAATTAATGAGAACACCATAATTGGCCTAGAAATGAGACTAAGTTACAAGGTACCAAAAGATAGAATTCAGCAGAACACAGGGCCTGGAGGCGGGAACATAAGGCCATGCCAGGCTGACTTCCTATAACTCAACCAAATGAAAGCCCCTCAGCAACCACGGGGATGTGAATGGCTTTGCAGCTTCACTCTATCCTCTCCCCTGACGCCAATCACGTGTATTCTCTCCATTTACACAGACCACGTACTCCAAATAACATCCTCTCCATTTGCAATAGGGCACATTCTGAGTAAATGACTCTGTGACTTCACTTCATTCTCTTCATTTTCACAGAATATCCGCCAGGTACCCAATGGGAAACTTCTGGAGCACTGAAAACCCAGAAGATTCTGTGAGTGCGGCTCCCCCACACTTGTGTGTACTTCCGTTCTCAATAAATGCCTGCTTCTGCTTTTCTTGCTTTGTGCATTTTGTCCAATCCTTTGTTCGAGATGCCAAGAACCTGGACACCTTCTACCGGTAACAACTGCATAAGGGACACTGCAGGAGGACTGAGCACGTCCAAGAGAACGAGGCTGACAAGAGGTTAGAGACGTGCAGAGAAGCTGCCAGAGGCAGAGCCCGGCCACAGAGATCCCAGAAACACAGACTGGAGTTCCCAAGAAAGACAAGCAAAGCTACAAAACAGAACTAATACTTAAAATCCTAGAAATGTTCTTAGGAAGAAAATAATCTATAGGTTGAAAGGCTCATTGTGTACTTGAACAAACTGACCCAGAATGGTTGCCCTGAAGGCAGAGCCCAGTAAACGATGAAAATGGAAGAGAAAATTCTTTGGAACTCCAGGCAAAAAGGCCAGCTCATTCACAAAGGAAAGAAAATCAGACAGGGATCGGACTTCCTGACTACCATGTACAAGATAAGTGAACAGTGGAGCAATATTTTCATAAATTCAAGTAAAAATAAAGTGTGACCAAATGACTTTATGTCAGCCAAACTGTCTTTCAAAACTAAAGCTAAATAGAAATAGTTTTAAATATCCAAGAACTCAATGAACATTTTGTTTCCAGGCCCTTCATGAGAAACTTACTGCAAAAGAATCTCCCTCAAGTCAAGAGATCACTGGGAAATTTGACATAAACAAAAATAACAAATCTGTTGATCAAAGACTAAAAGAGTGAGGACAAGGATGGAGGTGGGGATGGAGGTGGGGATGGTGGGGATGGAGGCTGTGAGGGCAGAGTCGAGGCTAACACTGTGAGAGCCAGCCCTGACTCAGGCTGCACTGGTCCTCAGCATACACTGGACCCGAGGAGGAGGCGTCCCTGGAGTTCCTACTGACAGACTACGAGGCAGTGT